>CAUYQV010119148.1:0-12141 GCA_963574575.1 Galagoides demidoff
TGGATTAGACCTAACATCCTATTGTTTATCACATGTTGTGTGAGATTTTTTCAATGTGAAGGACTTGTCTGAATTGTAGGTCCACAATTACTCAAAAATTTTACAGTTAACCAAGACACGATGGCCCAAAAGAAAGAAATCACAGAGCTAACATTGAAGGAAAAGGCTGATCTTCTATATTTTCTGGAAAGCGGGAGCCAAAGAAAGATGGCAGAACATTTTGGTGTTAGCAAGACCGCAGTTAGCAACATCCAAAAATGTCAACATAAGAACTCTGAGACATATGTTCAGGGAAAGCAGAGACCTACAGCAGAAAAGGAGGAAAACTTCCCTCCACAAGTCAGTGAAACTGGTTCAAACAAATGAGGGCAGTTAACACTCAAATCTCTGGGCTGATGATCCAAAAAGTTACTAAAAATTTTACCCAGGAATTTGGGGTGGCAGATTTCCATAAATTAAGTGGTTGGTTCAAGAAATTTAAACTGTGACAGATGATCTTCTATAAAATCTTGTGTGGTGAATCCAGTGAAGTTCCAGTAGAAGTTGTAGAAGAGTTCATCAAAAAGTTCCTGGACTCCACCAGAGGCTTCAAAGATGATGGCATCTTTACTGCTAAGGAGTGCAAACTCTTTCAAGGTTATGCCTCAGAGAAGCCTTGTCATAAAGAGTGACAAATGTAAGAGTAGAACGCTTTCCAAAGGACATTTCACAGTTCTGCTTCACACGAGCTCAACCAGAGAGAAACTAAAGCCTTTGCAACTAGAAAATCAGCAAAAACACACATATTAAAGAACCTGAAGCCTGGAGACCTCCCTGTCACTTGGAGATCAAATAAATCTGCACAGATGACTGGTCCCTATTTAAGCAGTGGGTAAGGGATATCAACCAAGAAATGAAGAGGAAGAAACAGGCTGTTCTATTGATAGTAGACAACTGTCCTGGCCACTTGTCAGTGAATCATCTCACAAACATGACACTGAAATTTCTACCTCCCAACAGGACCTCAAAAATCCAACCTCACGACCAAGTCACCATCAAAACATTTAAAATGCCTTACTGAGCGCAGCTGCTGCAGCAGGTCATTACTAACCCACAAGCCCGTGGCACTCCTATGGAAGCAACTTCATCTGCCGCTTCAGTTACTGCTCTGGATGCGTCCTCTGGATCAGTTCTGCTTGGAAGAGAATTCAGCCAGAAATGATACAGAAGTGTTTCAAGAAAGCTGACTGTCATAGCCCAAGAGCACTATGTTTTGGTTCCATCAGACAATCATCCATGGCAGAATTCAAAGGAGTAGATTTTGAAGGTTTCGTTCCAATGAATGATGATGTGAAAACCTGTAATGAACCTGACCCAGAATTTTCCAAGTGATTATTGACCAAAGTATAGACCAGCCTAAAAGTGCATGAAGCAGCTGATGAAATGGAAGAAGTAAGTGAGGATGACACAGAAATTGCAGAGTTTCAAAAAGAAGAGGATGCCAGGCATCCGATAATGCAGCTCAAGTCATTTGCTGTGGAAAAACGCCCAGGTAGCCTGAGTGGTGTAGCAGGTGTTGAGATGAGAATGCTTTCTCCACTTACTTTTGTACTAAGAATAAGAAGCAGACCAAGATAGGTTGTTTTTTTGTTTTTTTTTTCTTTTTCAGAAAGAATGATTAAACCATGAGAAAACAGTAAATACATTGATTTTGTATCATACTGCACACACGCTTTTACTATGTTTTAATTATGCATGATTTCACATGAAACTCTCTAACAAAAGCTGTATAAGAAAGTAAAGTACATACTATATGCATTGGTACAGTAGGCCTAGTTCCTTCTGTTAACCTCCTCCACACGTTGTCCCCTAGGTGGTCAACTTACAGAGGTGCTACTGTAGATGAGGCCAAGAACAAACCACTAACTACAGTACAGACACGCTAATACCATAACTATTCTGTATATTATGTCTATATAACACAGGCAGGATTACATTAACTTTTCTGATAACAAAATTAAACTTTAAACCCATATTGAAATTCTTAAATATACTGAACTCTGTAGGTATGGCAAAACATGCAATTGCTATCTCTGGAACCTAGAATTAGGACTTTACGTTTATTTCTATCAAATTTTAGATTATCTCGGCATGCTGACATCGTTTGAACCCTATCATCTACTATCTCTTCTAGGTTTGCACATTCATAATTTTGACAGTAATATCGCATCCTTTTTATCTAAGTCATTAGTAAAAGCACTGACTAGAACAGGATAAAAACAGAACCATGTGTCATATTACCAGAAACCTATGTCCAATGTTTATAGAAAAATTTATCTATCATTGAATAAGGGTGTTGTTAACTAGCTAGGATTGTACCTATCATCTGACCTGCCTTCCTGTGAGTGATACATATCTTGCTCAGATTCATCAATTTTATAAGTAAGACTCAGCCCTGACATAGCAACCTTACTACACTACCAAAAAAGAAAATGAGATTAGCTTTGACATGATTTGTTTTTGGTTAAATCCAGGCTGTTACCCAAAATCTCAGCATCGGTTCACCAAGTTCATAAAACAGAACAATTTCAAAAGATGTAATGCAAAAAGGTCACCGAGGCTCAAAGATCACGACTTGTCCCTTACCCACGGTAATAACAATATTTTTTGTACTACACAAATGTCCAAAGACCATTCCCATTACTTAAACAAAACTTGGAAGTATTAAATTAATTGTGAAACCTCTCTACTCACAATGTATCAAGGAAAGGCCCCATTTCCCCTCATTTTTTTCTGCTGTCCCAGTTTCTTCTCCTCAAGGTTCAGCATAAAGAGGAGACGGGAAATCACACAATAATGACTTTCCTATAAGAACAGTTTTCAGCCCTACAACATGGTGTAAGGTCTACATAAAACCCCCAAGATGTCCTTAGAAATGGGATCTCTAAGATTCAATCTACTCTTTCTACTAAGAAACAGAATTTAACACACTATTGGGTCTTGATATACACATACCATTGGTTTCACTTTTAAATTGAAATAACACACTTTTAGCACAAATAAATGTGGCCTGATCTGCATACAGACTACGATATTTTAGAAAGCCCATGCTCATTTCCATAGAAAATAGTTTTTTAATATACTGAAATAAAACGAGCTTTTTAAAATACTCCCTAAATTCCAAATTACTATGCCGATTATCAAATCTAAGTATGTATATAGTAACATGATAAAAACAATATTTGAGAATGATTATTCTCACGGTGATGGGTAGGATGTTGATAAAAATAACATGAAGGAGACTAGCAGAACAGAGGTGGTCAAATCAGGCAAGGGAACAGACAGAATTAATTTCAACGAGCAATATGGTAATGTTAACTGATTTTAAGGGTTAGGCACAGTAGCTCCCATGCCTAGCACTCTGGGAGACCAAGACAGGTGCATTGCTTGAACTCAGGAGTTCCAGACCAACCTGAGCAAGAGTGAGATTCTCTCTTTAAAAATAGCTGGGCTTTTTGGTGGGCACCTGTAGTCCTAGCTACTCTACAAGAGGCTGAGGCAAGAGGATCACTGTGAAGTATGGCACCACAGCACTCTACCAAGAGCAACAGAGTGAGATTCTGTCTCAAAAATAAAAAAATAAATAAACACGTTAAACTAATTTTCTGGTAAATTCCTATTAGAAAAAGAAAATAAATGTAATAAAGGGATGACCCCCTCGAAAAGGAAGTTCTTTTTTCCTTTTTTTTCCTTTCAATATGTTCCTCAAGGAATGGGTAAAGTTTGCAAATGATATGGATAAAGTAATTAAGGGAATAGGTAAAGCCAAAGGCTACACTAAGCAAAAAGGTTTCTCATTTGTAGAAATGACTAATGGAGAACATGGATTGCAAATACGAAGGTGAAGAAAACAGAGAAGTAATGAAAAATAAAGTGATAACAAGGGGAGAAGCAGTATGGCTTCGCTTGGAATAAAGGCACCATTTGCAGTCACTTTACCATGTATTTTAAAAAGTGTTGATGGGTGGTTTCAAGCAGGAAGCAGGGCTTGGGTGGCAAACTGTAGCAGTGGGTCAATCTGCACGAAGGCCTATTTTTGCACACCCACAGGCTAAGAATGGTTTCCACATTTTTAAAACCCAGATACGACGGAGACCAGATGTGACCTGCAAAGCCTTAAGTATTTACCATCTGGCCCTTTACAGAAAAATTTTGCCTACTCTCGGTTTAAAGTATAAAAGCAGGCAAAATTGGCAAGGCAATAAAATAGAAATGGTGGTTACTGGAAGAGAGCATTATAGAACCGCTTTAGGAATAAGAAAAGATTCACCCAAAAGGCAAGATACTACACCAATACAGTAGGACGAGGTAAGTAATCACCTGTTCACCAGCGGTATTGTTCATGGTAGGCGCTGCAGCACAACCAGGAAATCCCTTGATCAAGTATGAAAAAGACACTGCTCCCCAGTGGGATGGTACTGCCGCACCTAAGACTAACAATGGTGAGAACGATCACCCCTGCTTTTGATGACATATGAGGAGAGAAAATTAAGTAGCATCTCAAGCCCAGCTCAGTGAAACAACAATCAAAGGAAGAAAATATTAACACTCCAGAGGATACTGAATACAGGGATCACAGCTGTTTACACACTGTCGAGAATAGCAGAGGTCAGGATATGGAAAGCACAGGAGTGGGCGAAAGTGCAAAGAAATCACTTTCTAGTAAACACGCCACATTCAAAACACTTAACAACCATTTACTGTGCACCCACACTGTGAGTATAGCCCCATTTGCCTCATTTAATCCTGACAGCTATAAATATCGATACCGACGCTGAATGAGGTTTAAAAGCCTCAGCTCAAAAAACTATGAGTGGCTGAGACTAGTATTATTAAAAATAAATCTTTTTTTTTTTTTTTTTGGAGACAGAGTCTCATTATGTCGCCCTCGGCAGAGTGCCGTAGAGTCACAGCTCACAGCAACCTCATACTTGGGCTTAAGCGATTCTCTTGCCTCAGCCTACCAAGTGGCTGCGATTACAGGCGCCTGCCACAATGTCCAGCTATTTTCTTGCTGTAGTTGTCATTGTTGTTTAGTGGGCCTGGGCTGGGTTCAAACCTGCCAGTCTCAGTGCACGTGGCTGGCACCATAACCACTGTGCTCCGGGCATTGAGCCAAAATAAATATCTTAACATGGAAATTGCTAAACAAAAAGAGGTTAAAATGGTGTTTTCCACACATAACCTGAAAAATCCTTCCACTGAACTCTCCCACTTCACTCCTAACTCTTCCACTTTTCACTCTCCTGCTTCAGGGCTTCCCCTCTTCCTGGAACACCACCCACAGCTACCCTGGCTCCATCCTTCATCTCGGAGTTGTTTCCTCAAATCTTCAAAGAATGGCTAAGAAGTAATCACAAAGCAACTATTTAAAAAGCTATAAAATACATATGAAAACAAAAGGAAGGGAAATTTAAAAGTTACAACAGAGAAGATTAATAAGGCCAAAGAACTTTGAAAAGGCTTTCTAATAAACAAAGCAGGCTTTTCTGTAGGCTTTTTTCTGAGAGAGAAAAAAGGAAAGAGCAAAAACAGTATCATGAAAAGACTAAAAGCTTAATGGGGACTATGATTTTAAAGGTAATAAAGGGTTATTACAGTCTAAACCACCTTAATCCAGGGAGTTTGAAAATCTAGGTAAAATGAATAACTATCAAGTTCTACCAAAAGAAAAAACAGAAGCTCAATGGTACTATAATTATTAAAGAAAGTAAATCAGTTGCTTTTAAAAAGTCCCTTAAAGAAAACATCAGGGCCATTCATAGTGGCTCATTGCTATAGCCCCAGCACTTCAGGAGACCGGTGGGGAGGACCACTTGAGGCCAGGAGTTCAAGACCAGCCTAGGCAACATAGTGAGACCCTGTCTCTATAAAAAAATTTTAAAATGTAACCAAGTGTGATAGCACACACCTGTAGTCCCAGCTGAGTTTGAGACTACAGTGAGCTATGATGTCACCACTGCACTCTAAACAATTGAGCAAGACCTTGCCTCGAGAAAATGAAAAAAAAAATTCAGACTCAGGCATTTTTAAAAAGAAAATTCATGAACACTTTCATTGCAATCATTCAGTAAGTAGATAATTTTGCTCTTACGCAAAGTCATCCAGAGACGAGGAACCACATTCTCAATGCATTTTAAAAGGCCAGTCCAGAGAGCAGTGGTGTCATCATAGCTCACTGGAACCTCAAAATGTGGGCTCAGATGACCCTCCTGCCTCAGTCTCCTGAGTAGCTGGGACTACAGGCACACATCACCATCCCTGGCTATCTTATCTTTGTAGAGATGGAGATCTTGATCTTGTTCGGGCTGGTCTCGAACTCCCATCCTCAAAGCATCCTCCCATCTGGCCTCCCAAAATGCTGGGATTACAGACATGAGCCACTATGCACAGCCAATAAATAACATCTTTGATATTAAGAAATCTCAAGTTTTCCAAGTGGGATATTTTCCAGATCCTACTTTTTTTTGAGACAGTCTTACTTTCTCAGCCTCAGTAGAGTGCTGTAAGGTCATAGCTCACAGCAACCTCCAACTCCTGGGTTTAGGCAATTTTCCTGCCTCAACCTCGGGTGTAGCTGGTACTACAGGCACCCGCCACAACACCCGGCTATTTTTTGTTGCGGTTTGGCCAGGGCCGTGTTCTAACCCGCCCCCCTCGGTATAGGGGGCCAGCACCCTACCCACTGAGCCACAGGTGCCACCCCACATCTTGCATTCTAATGGGTCACTGATACCAGTCAGTCTGAAGATTCCCTCCAAGGAACTGACTCAGCACAGGAATACAGTCTCTTCATCTGCCCTGTGACTTCACCCTCACTTCTCAATCAATCATCAACCTTTAGCTCCTCAGCCCCTAAAAACACTAAAAACCCCAGTCCAATACTCCTTGAGGAGGCAGATTTAAAGTTCCCTCCCACCTCCTCACTTGGTGGCCATCTGACTATTAAATTCTTTGCTACATGTTAGTCTGTTACCGCACACTGGACAGTCAAAACTGGTAGTCCTGTAACAGGAACAGAGGTTCCCATGCTCAGGACCATTCTGGATCTTACTTTATATACCTCTTAATCTTGCTGTGCATTTGTATCCTGTATAAATAACCAGTAATAGTAAGTATAGTGCTTCCCTGAGTTCTGCAAGTCATTTTAGCACATCATTGAACCTGAAGGGTGGTCAGGGGAACCTGGAAATTTGTAGTCAACCTAGACAGAAACAGAGGTAGCCTGGGGACCTCATTTGCAGCTGGTTCAAAAATGGAGGCAACCTTATGGGACTGAGCCTTTAACCTGTGTGAGTCTATTAACCCCAGGAACTGGAGTTACTGTCAGTATTTAACTGAACTGATGGACATACAGCTCATGCCAGAGAAGTGAAGAATTGATTGTTGTTGGAAAAGCACAATAATGAAGGAAGACCCCAAGATGACAGCTATATACAAGATTTAGGGGACAATCAGTCTGTGATGAAATGTTTAGCTTCGCAGATGGCTCTGTTGATGGCTGTCCTTACCAAGAAGCCCAGTGCAATCACCACACCCTTCCTTCAGCCAGAAAACAGACCACCCAGGTAAGCCTGGTCCAGATTCTTATCTATGCTGGACCATTACGAGGTTCTTGCCCCATCCCCATGTCCTGCCGCCTGAACCAACTTAGCACCCTCATTTGATTGGCATATTCCTGAGAGCCAGGGGTCAAAAACACAGAGCAGTGACTACAGTCTTGTCCACTGACGTCCCCAAAAGGGAACTCTGCAAAGTCTCTCAGCAGCCAAATCCAAGGCTCTGCCCCAGAGGTTGTACGAAGTATCTCCTCTGTAAGCCTTTCATGGTGGCACCATCGCCCTTTCCTGCCACAGCTAGGTTAATGTTGGTACTGGAAATGATGGCAATATTCTATTTGGTATGCTACATGTTAGGTATATAGGTGTTTTTAAATTCATATTCCTTACATTGTATGTATGTGTCTTAGAGACTTCTGTATGCAATGTACATTTTAAATAAAGTACAGGACTATGTGCTGCCATTAGCTTGAAAAAGAAAAAGGATACTTGTTCCTATTTGCTTGCACATGCAAAAAACACCCCTGAAAGATTAAACAAGAAACGGATCACAGTGACTGCCTCTGGTGAAGACAACTGGGTGGCTGGGAACAGAAGTGGGAATGAAACATTTCACCGTACAGCCTTTTAAGGCTTCTGAATTTCTAACACTGTGAATTGCAAAGGCAGGAATGCATACATGCATACATAAATAAATAAATGAATAAATTCAATGTCTTCTATACTTTAGCTCTATAATTCTGGCAAGTCACAACTCTGAGTCCTTAAAATTATGAGGCATATTACCTCGTATCACTGCTGTCAGAATCAAATAAGATTTTGTAAAAAGCTCTTTGAAATCTATCAAATAATATGCACATCTGAAAGATATTATTATTGAAAAACATCCACCCTGGCCCTTCCTTTCTTCTTACTCTATATAAAAGGTGCCATTTCTTCTCAATGTAGTTAAGTTTATTTAGCAGTTAGGAAAACACTGGCTTAAACTAATTCACATTAAATTATTTAGATTTAACCAACACCTAATGAAACCTGTGGATTGACACCCATCCAACAAAGACCTATAGAGATCCAAGCTAAAATACACAACCTTCACAAGCTGACCCAAGATAGAAATCAGCAAGACAAGGTCTCTGGGAGCCAGGTGATAACAACAGTATAGGAAGTGCTACACAGAGGTTATTTTTCACCGAACTCTCAGACCGTAGAAGAGAACACACAAGGCTTCCAAGGAGAAGTGGTGACATTCGCTTCCTTTCAGTCCAAAAAGAGGAGTGAGAGTTAAAACAGAGAAGCAGGGATGGGACTCCAGGCAGAATAACAACAGGGGCAGAGTGGATAAGAATGTGTGAAATAGTAACAAAAAGCATTCAGAAAACTGCAAGAGATCTGGAATACAGAGGTTTATGTTCTAAAAACAAACCTCTCTAAGAAAACCGTGACTGGCAACTGTCATAGAACTTTAAGAAGGTTATTTCTGGACAAAGAAGTCTGTCATTACTAATATCCAGATTAGACTATGGATAAAATAATGTTTAACAGTGTTTTGTTAAAAAAAAAAAAACACTAAATTATATTTCCATTGTAATCTAAAGGGCCACAGTAAGAATTTACTAAACCTTAATAGGTAGTTGTAAAAGCCTGGTAATCTATATATCCAGAATAAGGCACTGGTGAAGGATGAAAACTGTCATCTCTGATTAAAAGGAAATAAAAGTAGAAGAATAGAAAATGACATGAGGTACTTCTTTATTATTTTTAAAATAGATGAAGCTTCCAGAAAGGAGGATGAACTGGGGGACACAATTACTCAGTGCAAAAAAGGGAAAAACACTTCACTGCGCCTTGTGAGGGAGAGATTCATTGCACTGCAATACTGACCAGGAATCCTGTCAAGAAAAAAGAAAAGGTACCACAAATGACGAAGATAGCCAGCAGGTGGATTAAACGGCTTATCAATGTTGTCTTCTATCCCACTGCAAACCTGTATTATCCTCTAAGCAACTCACACTGGGAAAAAATGGAAACAGCATCTTCAAAGAGGAGCCTGGCATCACAGAGGAAGAGTAGGGGCCATTTCCATAAAATGCATCGTAGACAAAGTTCAAAAAGAATAATCTGAGGACTTTTATAACTCACCTGTATTGGCTTTATGCCTGATGATTCTACAGACTCCTCAAATCATTCCTGGGCAGGGATTTAGGTCAGGTTTATAAAAGGTACTGGTGTGAAGGAGTCCTATGATTATGTGGCCCCACTGTCCAGAGAAACAGCTGATGGCTATCTTGCAGCAATAACTTCAGCCTTGGACAGATTAGAAATACTGTTTAGAAAAAGAGGAGGTGTGGTACTAAGAACATATGGTTTAAGGAAAATAATGTGCTGTAAAGGAGGTGGCGTGCTCCTTAGTTTTGAAACTAAGTAGAAAGTCTATTCACTGTACTTCACACCGTGGTCAGAACAGACCCACTGAAACCCACCTATGAGGGGTCACATTTCATGGAACCTCACCTACCTACCTCCAGGTATAAATGTGAAAGGTGAGCATTAACAAATGATGCCATTACAAATTCATGCAAAGCCTACAAAGCCAATGGAGACACACGGTATGCTTCAGGAAGGAAAGACAAAAATAATCTAAATTATAAACGAATTAAAATAGCCACCCAGCAGATGACATAAGATGCATGCAATAAAGTTCATGCACTTCACTCAGAAGAATCTCTATACTCTTACTTTGCATTTAGAATTTATTCCTACAGTAAAACAGTTCCTTCAAGAGTAGTGTCTCCTATTCCGGGGAAGCAGAGAAGCAAATTAAAAGTCGGAGGAATCTACGGTCAAGCTCATTGCAAAGGCAAACTGAGAGCACCTAGAAGCAGCTGCTAACAGCCTGACAAATGGAAAGAAAAATTATTTTTTAAAAAGAGATATAAGAACCCCAACACAAAGCAGAATGGAGCCTTAAGTGTAGCGGTTAAAGGACCACCACCCATCAGTGGCCTCTAAGATCGCGGTGTTACACAATGTATGCACAACAAAAGAGACAGAGTCCTTGTTGTAAGACCTGTGTTCTGGTTCTGCCACGTAACAGCAAGCCATTCAGCCTCTTCTAAACTCACCTTCACCTGCAAAATCACGGCAATACTTACTCTACTATCAGACAGAACTGCCAGGAAAAGCTGTAAAGAAATTATGCAAAAAGCTCTCTGAAAACTGTAACATACTATATAATATGTAACATTAAGAATGTTAAAATATGTTCTGTATATTCTGTTCAAGAAGCCAAGGAAGTATGCAATGTATTTAAATCAATTTCCATTTAAATGGCTAAATTAAAAAATAGCACTTCTCTTAATAGCAGAAAATTAACTTACACGGTACCACTTATCCCCTCCACAAAAATGCCAGATTTTTTTTTTTTTTAAACAACTGTTAGCAAGAGTAAGAGTGTTAAAAAGCAAAAGAAATATTTTAGCTGTTCTTTGGAAACGAGGTAGGTTGGATAGAATTTCTTCTGACAGGAAAGACATTTCAAAATGAGAAAAGATAAAACATGTTTTATATGAATAGTCATATCTCAAAAAATTAAATAAAACATATTTGCACAGGGATATTTTTCAAACTACACATCAGAATTAGTGGATTATGAAGTGGATTATGAAGGCAATTTAGTGGGTCACTACCTGCATTTTTAAGGTAATAGGGTAGGAAATACTAGAGGGCATGGCATTTAATAAAAGTGGACATTATTTCATGGAATTTTGTTTTACTTAATTTGAATGAATACCCAGTGCATATATAGAATAGTGCTAGATAAGCCCCATAAAAGTCTGAAAGTCACTGATAAAAAGCTGATAAACAGGCATTTGGTTTCTATTATAGATAGCAGCTAAGGACTAATAGAATTTAGAAGCAGCTAGTATTGAACAACTAGAAGCTAATAAGGCAGTAAAGAAATCACAGCTGGGACCAAACGGATGGAAAAGAGAGGAGTGTGTTTTTCTTTTCTTTTTTTTTCCAAGTCATTGGGCAACAGTTCTCAAAATCAGAAAAAGATTTAAAAAAAAAAAAAAGATAACAGCATTCCTTCTAGAATTTTTTTTAATTCTTTTTTTTTTTCTTTTGAAACAGGGTCATCCTCATAGACCACTGCAACCTCAAATTCCTGAGCTCAAACCATCCTTCTGCCTCAGCCTCCTGAGTAGCTGGGGCTATAGGAATGAGCCACCACACCCAGCTAATTTCTCTATTTTTTGTAGAGACAGGGTCTTGCTCTTGCTCAGGCTGTCCTCTAAGAATGTTTTTTGGTTTTGTTTTTTTTTTTGGCGGGGGAGGTTTGAGACAGACTCTCACTCTGTCCCCTGAGTTGAGTGTCATGGCATCATCATAGCTCACAGCAACCTCAAACTCTCAGGTTCCAGCAATCCTCTTGTCTCAGCCTCCCAAGTAGCCAGTACTACAGGTGCTACCACAACACCCTGCTAGTTTTTGCTATTTTTAGTAGAGACGAAGTCTTTTTTTTTTTTTTTTTTTTTTTTGA
>CAUYQV010119150.1:0-17467 GCA_963574575.1 Galagoides demidoff
GGTCCCAGCTACTTGGGAGGCGGAGGCAGGAGACTCGCTTGAGCCCAGGAGTTGGAGGTTGCTATGAGCTGTGATGCCATGGCACTCTACCCAGGGGGATAGCTTGAGGCTCCGTCTCAAAAAAAAAAAAAAAAAAGAAAATTGGCTGCTTGACCTTGATTGAGGGTTGATGCTATTTGGAATCTACATGGTGTGATGGAAATTTCAACTTCCTGGGTTTCCAGAGCATTGCTCAGAGGACCTTGGTCCTCAGTTCTCTCGCCAAGTCCCTAGTGTTTGGGCTCAGCAAGCACTGGGTGCTCCCTCTGGACACAGTAGGGGCAATAGCACAGGCTCCAGCCTCTCTAGCTTCCAGGCAAGCTGAGCATGGAAACAGTAGGCTTTCTGGTCATCTGTGCCCTGCATCCAGGGAGGGAAGTGTGCACTCAGTGGGGAAGTTCATGCCGGCAAACACTCCCACCCCTTCCTCCCCTCCACCCCTAGCTGAGAAACATGGTGGGGAAAACATGGTGCTGATATCCAGGGATGGTGGGCAAACCACTCTCTCGTCCCTTTGTTCCTCTGGCCTGGGAATGGTAGCAGCTTCCTTCCTTCTGGTGCTACTCTCTGCACAGCCTCCACATTCCCTTTATTGCTTCTCTACTCTCTCTTCACAACAGATTCACTACATTCAATGCCCCCTACTTGAAATACCCAGAATGGGCTGTGCGCAGTGACTCATGCAAGAGGGAAACCCATCTCTAAAAAACTAGCCGGCATTGTGTTGGACGCCTGTAGTCCCAGCTACTCAGGGAGGCTGAGGGAAGAGGATTGCTTTGTGCCCAAGAGTTTGAGGTTGCTGTGAGCTATGACACACACAGGGCAACAAAGGGCAACAAAGTTAAACTCTGTCTCAAAAAAAAAAAAAGAAAAGAAATACCTAGAATGGCTTCTCTTTTCCTACTGGACCGTAAAATCCAGAGTGGAGAGGTCAGCCCCCTCTCCCTTTGGAGCTTTGGAGTGCTGCCTTTCTCTTCCTAGCTCTGGGCTAATCTTTTTTGCCAGCTTCCCTCTTTTTTTTTGTGGCAGTCTGTCTGGGAACGCAGTGAATTTAAGGAACCTCATCAACTAGTTCTCACTAAAGTAATACTGATACTTGGGTCATCCAGAAGAAGCTAGAACCTCATTGGGTCTGTCCAAAGGGCCCTCAGGTCACAATCTGGAAATGATGCCTAAAATGTCTCTCTTTCTGTCTCCTGTCACTTTCCCCCCACAGGCCAAGCCAAACTACACAAAATAGGAATGCATCCTAGAGAGGTTGGGCCCCTCTGCCATAGACAAAGATCAGAGGAGGGGAAGGATGAGAAATGTGAGACAAACAGGCCCAGAATGGACACGTTCCCTTTCTGTGTACCATGGTATGGGATTGAACTAGACAGAACTTGAGGATCCTTGCTCTCTGAAAGTCCACAGATCTAGGACTCTAGGAACAAGGACATGGTTTCCTGGGTTCTGCTCCCAATTCTGATCTTCTGTGACCTTCTGACCCCTCCTCTCTATGGCCTTAGTGCATCCACTGCTTGGTGGAGGGGTTGGTCAGGCTGCTCTAAGAGGGCCTCAGAGAATGACCCTGGGTGTGGGAACTGATCATTCATCCATGTCCAGGCCACACACTCCGTAAGCTCCTTGCAGGAATCTGTCTCATTCACCATCCTGCCCACCTGACATCTCTGTTCTGCTGTCCCAGGCTGGAGCCCCTAGCCCACTTTTCCCCATAGCCCAATCTTCATGAGCCTATGAGCCAATCAGCCATGTGGGGCCAGGGGTGATTCCAGCTGTCTGGGGCTTCACTTCAGCCTGGGCTGAGAGACTCTTTCTTTTTTCTTTTCTTTCTTTCTTTCTTTTTTTTTTTTTTTTTTGAGACAAGAGCCTCCAGCTGTCCCCCTGGGTAGAGTGCTGTGGCATCACAGCTCACAGCAACCTCCAACTCCTGGGCTCAAGCGAGTCTCCTGCCTCAGCCTCCAGAGTAGCTTGGACCACAGGCGCCCGCCAGAATGCCCGGCTATTTTTTGGTTGCAGTTGTAATTGTTGTTTGGCGAGCCCGGGCTGGATTTGAACCTGCCACCATGGGTGTACGTGGCTGGCGCCTTAGCCACTTGAGCCACAGGCGCCGAGCCAAGAGGCTCTTTCCCCTCAGAGGACTACAAGGTATCTCCTGCCCCACCTTCTTCTCACAGAACAGGGCTTCCTGCACAGAGGAAGTGGAGTGTGGACCTTTCTGGAAAGGTTACTAGAAAGACTCCAAGCAGGTGCAGATCCAGAAAGACTGCAGGTCTTTCTTCCTGGGAATGCTGAGGTCACGTTCTTCTAAAGCCTCTCCAGGCTCTCAGCTCTCATCCCGAGCAGGTTAAAATGCACTCACTTCACATTAAAACACTTTGAATCACTTTATACAAGTTGATGTGAGCTGCGGTTGACAGGTTGTCCTAATATTACACTTTGTAGACATTTAATTAAACATGCAAGAATTTCAAACTTCCTATGACTGAGCTCCAATTCTGCACTGCACTGTGTGATCTCAGGGAAGGGATCTCTATTCAAAACACTGTACTACTATCTCCAGGATATGAGAGGTCCTGCACCTTGTCCAAGGCCACACAGTCTGGGAGTCTTGCAGCCCAGGCACTGTCCCTCTGCCTCTGCCCTGGTGTGGGTCTTTCCCCAGAGCCTGTCCTTTGTTAGTGCCTCTCTCTCCCACCCCTGGGTTCCTGGCTCTGCCCTGGAGAATCTGGGGCAGGGGCTTTGGGCCTATAGGGCTCAAGCCTCCTGAGAGGAGCTCAGAGCCTCCAAAGCATCTGACCTGCTGGACCAGAGCCCTCCTCCTGGCCCAGTTAGGAGCCTAGTGCCAACACCCAAGGACTCCTCCCCAGGGTGAGCTGTAGGGCACATGGTTTACCTGCCAGGAGCCCTGAGGTAGGAAAGCAAACACCATAAATCATCAGGAAGCCCGTGTAAATATTTTATAGCTGGGACAGTAAATAATGCAGCTCTTTGGACACGCCCAGCTCAGTTCATTTGTCCTACATCCAACACCGAGGATGGTCTGTCTGGGCCCCAGCTCTACCTTGTATTTTTTAAACAAATACTGCAGCCCAGGGCTGGCCACTTTCACATGCACCCTCTTCACTGACTAGCCTTTGCTCAGGCCTGGAATGCCTTTATCCTTTCTCCTGCAGGAGTCACCTCATCCAGGAAGCTTTCTTTGATTTCCTAGGTGGGGTTAGGGATTCCTCTGGTTCTTTTTTTTTTGAGACAGAGCCTCAAGCTGTCCCCTGGGTAGAGTGCCCTGGCATCACAGCTCACAGCAACCTCCAACTCCTGGGCTCAAGCGAGTCTCCTGCCTCAGCCTCCCAAGTAGCTAGGACCACAGGTGCCCATCACAACGCCTGGCAATTTTTTTTTTTTTGTTGGTTGCAGCCTTCATTGTTGTTTGGTGGGCCCGGGCTGGATTCGAACCCACCAACTCAGGTGTTATGTGGCTGGCACCTTAGCCACTTGAGCCACAGGGGCCAAGTCGATTCCTCTGGTTCTAACAGTCCCGGGGCTTCCCCCATCTGTTCTATGCTCACTCCATGTGGGCATTTCTTGGCTCTTACTATGATTCCCAATGACTTGTCTTCTCTCCCTCTGACAGCTACAAGAAAGCAATCATATCCCTAAAGATGAGTGTAGGCATTTTGTTCATTATTCCTATTATATAGATAAGAAAACTGAGGCCCAATAGGGGCCCAATTGGCACCACTGGGGTTGACCTCAGCTAATCTGACCTCAAGTCTGATACTTTCTCAATAACTCACCTGGAAATTTGCCCCTTTCCTGTGCAGACTTCAAGTTCCTTTGTTTCTGCTTGGGAAGGCCCTCAACCCCTCCCACAGGCTCTGGCATCCATTGGGTAATAATCCACAGTTTGAATGGCTGGAAAGAGCAAGGGAGAAGTCAGGCTTCTGTCCTTGACCCGGGAAGGCATGCACAGTGAGAACCTTAGGAGCAGGAGGCAGGGTAAGAGGACCGTGCTATCAGGGCTCCCGAGCAGCTCTGATAAGACATGCGTCTGGGGAGGGTCTTGGGTCAGACGGAGGTGACAATGGAAGGTGCTCTGATACAGCAGCCCAGCCCAAATGCCTTCTATCCAAAGGCATGACGCTACTTGAGGCCATGTCCCTAACCAGGCTATCGCAGCCTCACAGGAACCTGAGACGAGAAGACAGATGATCTGTCTGCCTTCTCTCCGTCCTGTGTCAGGCTTTGAGAATGAGGACAAAGAAATCAGGGCACAGGCAGTGTGAGGTGGGACAGGACAAGGACACTTTTGCACAAGAAGCTCTGGCGTGACCCCGGCCTCAATCCTCAGCAGGAGGTGGGGTGCAGAAGGGAGGACAAATGGTTTTGAACAATGTGTTAATTCCAGCTACTTGCCAATGGCTCCCTGGAGCTGTGTTGGGAAGATTCTGAGCTGTATCCCTCTCTAGACGCACCAAGAAGTGCTGTGATCAATTAACAATATTTGTTTCAAGCACAATAGTCCACCTAGGAATTCACCAGTGTCTCCTGCTATCTCCTCAGCTCTCAGTACAGAGTAGGGACTCAATAAAAGTTTGTGAATTTATTGTTGATTACTAATAGGGTCAATGCAGAAGTCATTTGGAGTTAGCATTTAGTGCGGAGAGGAGAAATATGAATTCATGGCCTATTTACTATTGTATCCACAAGAGCCAGAAAGGGAATCAGGGAGAAAAGAATGGGAGAGAATGGCAGACAGTAAGTGAGACAGGTAGTCAGTTAGATCCTTATAGCAGTGGTTCTCAACCTGTGGGTCACGACCCACAGGAACTGTGTTAAAGGGTTGCAGCATTAGGAAGGTTGAGAACTACTGCTTGTAGGAACTTCCTGGCCATGTGGACAGAGACCCTGAGCCCAGGGACAAAGGAAGTTACAGCTTAGCCCTCACCAGTCAACAGGGACCAGGAGTTTTCCAAGGCAAGTTCCTGGAGATAAAACATGGCAAGAGCCCAGGCAGTGTGTCCTTGTGCTGCCGGAGGCAGAGCCCAAGCTATGTATGCCCAGCACATTCAGTCAGGCATCCCCACTGGGCCCAAAACAATGTGAGAGGCACACAGGGGTCTTGAGTGGAGCCCCTGCCCTCACACAGCTTCCCAAACTGTGGAAGAAGAATCTTGCAGGGGCTGGAGCTGTCAGGGAAAGCGAGGCAGGAGGTTCTCTCTGAGCTTAGAGAAACTGGACAGGTTGTGGGGGCAAGAGGGCTGGCGAGAGGCAGCCAAACTATGTGAACCTTCCCTGTTTCCCCCAATCCCTCATTTCCCCAGGACACCCACCCATGAGGTCACATAGACAGACTGCACGGGGTTGGAGAATGAAGAATGAACCTCTAGAAAAGCAGCACTGTCCAGGGGCCAGCTGCCAACACCTCCATGCCAGTCGCTTGTCTCACTCCACCCAGGCCAGTTATCAGCTGCCTCACTCTTGCTCCTGTGGCTTTCGAGGCAAGCTTGCCTAGTGGTTGTAAACTCCGGCCTAGAATTCAGAGAAGTCTGGGTGCAAGGCCATTTCCCAGCTGTGTGAGCCTGGGCGTGTTGTTTAGACCCTAGACCTTAGTTTCCCCTCCTGGAAAATGGAGCTGAAGATGCTACCCATATCATGGGGGCTTGGTGGGAAGTAGTGAGTTAAGGAACATCAAGTGTTAATTTAGGGCCTGATGGATAGTGAATGCTTGATGTGTGGAGGCTGGAGTTACTGTTCTTATTATGACTCTAATCTGAGACCAAACTTGAATTATTGTTCTTACGATTCTAATCTGAGAAACTCCAGGCTCTCCATACCCTCTGCAGAATCCAGAGTCTACCCAGAGCCCCAAGGGACCCCTACCCAGATCAATAGGCCTATAGGCTGGTAGAAGGCCCTGAAGCTGGGGCTGGGTCTGCTCTGAACCTGAAGGCCTGGTGCAGAATGGGAAGGGAGGGCAAGGCTCCCTGCAGCCCTATGGCCCTGGGCCTGCTAAGCTTGGGGTTGTGGGCAGAGTGGCCATCCCAGGCCACCCATAATTACCTTTCAGCAGAACTCTTGTGGTACTGGGCGGGGGCAGCAATTTTCAGGTTTTATTTTGATACCCAGACAGTGCCCTTGGGTAGCCTCACACCAGCTGGCTGCTGCCAGACTGGGACAAGGGTTGAATTCATCAGAGAGGAGGTCCTTCCAAGGAGGTTGACCTCTGAGTGCATGGTCCAGGGTTCAAGATCCCATGGTCCCCACCCTTTGCAGAAGCTTCCCTGGTGTGTTCAAGGTAACAGTAGAGGCAGTGGGAAGCACTCCAGGGACTGGAACAGCTTGGAGCATGCAGGAGGAGCCAGTGGGCTCTCTGTCCTTGTCCTCCTCTGCTTTGCCTCCCTACCCCGCTCCTTCCCACAGCTGCTCAGGCCTTGCTCTGATGTGGAAAGAGGCTGGCATCGCTTCTATTTTGGTGGTGTGGAGTAAGGGTGTCTTAAGGGCAGATTCTGAGTGTGCACCGTCTTTGGAGACCATGCACCCTCACTTGCTTACACCTGGCCCTCCTCTTGCCTCACACCCTGCTTCCCCCACACCGTGCCTCTCACAATAAGAATGCATGCACAGATGCATTCTGACACACTCACCCTTCAGCAACAATCAAGGTGATGGTGAAAGAAGTAGTGTGACTTCCCACCCAAAACTCTAGAAGACAGGCTTCAAGGGTGGGGAGGGGAGAAAGATGGTGTGGGTGCCTGTGTGTTTATGGACACTTGGGGCATTAGCACATAGGCCTGCCCCCCGCTGCTACTCTTCATTCTTTTGGGCACACTCCTACCTGCCATCTCTGGGCAGAGCCCAGGTGTCTCCAGATCCCAGGTCTCCCAGGGCAGGGCCTGCCAGCGCTCCTGGGTGCAGGGACCCCTAGAGATCCTGGCCAACCCTATCCAAGCTTACTTCCATGGACTTGACCCAACCAGCCCCTGCCAGATAGAAGCACAGGTGCCGGGAAGCCCCAAACATGCAGTGGGCAAACGCTGCTGTGTGCCATCTCTGGGCACAGGAGTGCCACCATGGAAAAGCTGGTCTTCCACTGAAAGACCTCCTCACAAGATGGGGGCTGTGTGTAGTATCAGTCGGGAGTGATCAAGAGGGAAAGACATGGCACTCAAGGGCCATGCAGCTAGGGAATGAACAAAGACATGCAGGATCTAAGGCTCACCTGCCAGAACCATGACACCTGGAAACCCAGAGACCTACAGGCACAGATATCCAGAATGGACAGTGCAGGAAAGCAGAGTCCTCTGAGTGGCCCAGGACCCCCCAACACTCGTCTATGAGTCTGATGGCCAGAGTCCCAGTAGCCTATGATTAAGGGCTGAGCTAGCCAAGCTAACAGAGCAAAGGGCAGAAGGGTAAAGATTGGTGGAAAAGTTTTCCTGGACTCATAACCATCTGTACCCTTTCATGGAGCAAATTTTGAACTCCCAGAGCAGGCTGTAGTCAACCTTGGGCACTTCCTTGGGATAAGGTAGCTGGACATGTGGCCAGGTGGAGGTCTCAGGCTGTGTTTCCCTCCTGTGTCTGGCATGGGCTGTGGGACAGGACACTCTGGTTCCTGCCCTGTTGGCTCCAGGAAGTGTCAATATGAATAATAAAGGCCATGCCTTCATTTATTCATTTTTCTAAAGGTGTCTGTTGCTTCCAGGCCTTTGCTCTCATTGTTTCCTTTGCCTAGATTGCCCTTCCTCCAGATCTTTTCCCCTCCAGTTTCTGTTTGGAAAACCTGTATTTCAAGTCTTCATTTCCCATTATCTTCAGCACAGGCCCAGGCTTTTGCATGATATCCAAGGCTACTAAGAATGTGTATCAGGAGGTGCCTGTGGCTCAAGGAGTAGGGTGCCGGCCCCATATACCAGAGGTGGTGGGTTCAAACCTGGCCCCTGTCAAAAATTGTAAAGAAAAAAAAAAAAGAATGTGTATCCCCACTTGGTCCTGGGGCACCTGCCAGCAGTTACCAGGCCCTTGTGAATCCCATGTTCCAGCCCCTTAGGCTTGCCTCCATGTTCCCTAGAATCAGTGGTGGATGCAGAAGCTCCATTCTCTTTAAGCCTTTGCTCAGGCTGTTCCTTCTGCCTAGAGTGCCTTCTCTGCCTTCCCCCCCACTGCTCACTGAGAAATTCCTTCTTGTTCTTGCTGGCCTGGTTCCAGGGGCACCTTTTCAATGGAGCCTTCCCTACTTTGTCAGCTCTAGCACAAAGCCTACCACACAGTGGGTGCTTCTTAGATGATTGCAGGATGGAAAGAACAATGAATTGTGTTCTATTCTTGGTTCCCTTGGAATCCACAGCTGGTAAGTCACTTTGCCTCTTGGAACTTTAGTCCCCCACCTATACAATGCAGAGTTAGATAACATGCCTTGAATTAAGCTTCTAGGGCCCCTAATTTTTTACAGAGGGCTTTGGCCCATATAGGCACCCATGTCCCATTTCAAAACATACCCCAGTGACAACAAAATTAATCATAATAGCAGAGCTAAAGTAAGTTACTGAGTGCTCACTCTGACCCAGGCACTCCACTAGACCCTCTTGTCTGCTTACCATGAGCCTCTGATAAGGGAGTTGAAATCAAAGAAGGAAGATGATGTGCCCAAGGTCTCACTCATAGTTGAGTGGCTGAGCTTCTGCAAGAAGGCTAGCCCTTGGTGGCCCCAAGGGACTTCTGACCTTGGTCATCAGCCTTCAATACAACCTGTTTAAGGAGAGGCCCTTTCACTAATGCATTCTCCAGACTCCCTCAGGAGGCTAAGGCTCAGGGGACTAGAGGCTGGGAACCCTGCAGGCTCGAAGAAGGGAAGAGGATCCCCTCTCCACCCTCCCCTTACTATCCTGGTCTCTTCAGGTAGTCATTCAGGCATGTGGCCAGGAAGGAATCTCCAGCCCAGTACTACAGAGGGGCAGAGGAAAATAAGTGCCTTGAGCCTCCAAAATCTTGTTGGACTCTATCCCCTCTTCTGGCAGAGGTCCAGGCTACCCTCTGATCCCCCACCCTGGCCCCAAGCAGGAATTGCAGAATGTCTGCCCTGTTCCGGTTTCCTGGGAAGTTGTCCTGGTCATGACTCTGTCAGAAGTCACTACCAGGCAGCAGAGCTGGCCCTCACCATGGCATCTGTCTTAGGCCAGGAAAGGGACTGAATGGAGACCCTCTGCAGGACATGAGGACAAAGCAGGTCCTGGGCTCTTGCCTCATCCCCTGCAACAATCTGTATGGCCTCAGCTGGGATTCACTGGGGCTTGTTTCCTCATCTATGGGACAGATTGGAATACCTGCTGTACTCCTTGGTGTATGACAATTAAATAACAATCAAGTGACTCTCCATGCTGTATACTCCTGTCCATGCTTTCACCACATCCTTGTGCATACCCTGGAAGAAAGGAGCTGTGGGATAGAGGGGTAGGAATCCTCCTCTTCCTCTCCCCTACTCAATCAGTCAGTCCTCATGACCAATGACAGTTGGATCGTTATCATCTTCTCATCATGTTTCAGAGAAGCTGAGCTATATGCCTGAGATCACACAGCTCAAGAGGGCTGAGCCAGTAGAGTAAGCCTGCAGCCTGGGCACCCCTGCCTCTGAAGCCACCAAGTCTTCCTGAAAACCCAAAGGTGTGCTCCCACCATAGACCTGACCCCTGGCTTTGAGCTCACTTTTCTGAGCTTCAGTTTCCTCACCTATAAAATGTGGCTGCTCTTATTTTGCAGGCTTCCCTGAGCATTAAACTAGAGGCTGTTTTTAACTGCTCCCATGTTCTTGGATGGAACTTAATATCTACTGTTACATCAACTTCCTATGTAGCTGGAGCCAGAGGCCCAGAGGAGAAGGGATCTGCCAGGATCCTGCAGCAAGTCAGAGGCATGGCAGAGTGAGACCCAGCCTGGTGGCCCAGTACCTGCTCAGCTTACCCATCAGCACTTGTCCATCAGGGGCCCATATAAGCCATGACCCAAACATAAACTCACTCATTACTCAGATCCCCCAGTCTGGTAGGAGCTTCAGGGGTTAGCCCTTCTCCCAGAATCTTCACCCCCCACCTGGGGCCCCAGAAGACTAAATCCAGGAAGGTGGGCCACCCCTTAGCTCCTAAGGTTCCTTCAGAGCTAGAGCACACTAGGGGACCCAGGTCAGTGGTAGATCCTGAGGGTCTAGGCAACCTGATCTGAGTGTCAGACTATTGTACCTGCCCCCATTTCAGGCCCTACAGGGCAGATGGGATGGGACTGTCAGGGCATCCTGAGGCCCCTGGTTATCCCCTGCCCTTGCTTCCTCATGATCACCTTATTCTCTCTTCCTCAGAGAACTAGGAGCTGGAGTGGAACACTAGATGGGGTTTGGCAACTGGACAGCAATGGTGAGGAGGCCTTGGACTGTGTTGTGGGATGGAGGGAACACTTTGCCCTCATGTCTGAGCACTACCTAACCTGGCTTAAGAGGTTGGCAGGGAGGCTTCCTGGAGGAGGTGGTAACTAAGCTAGGGCCTACCAGAAGACTAAGAAGGAGGTAGCGAGGCATGGTGTCCTCATCAGTGAGAAGAGCATGGGCAAAGGCCCAGTGGTGAGAAGCTGGTAGGGGGAGGGGAGGCAGGAGCTGAGTCACACTGGGCTTTGTCTTTATTCTGAGATCCATGGCTAAACCAGGGCAGGGGAGTGAGTAGTCCTTGACACTTTAGGAGAATTGCTTCTGTGAGGAAAAAGAATTGCTGGGGGCAGGGAGGTGATATCCTGAGTAGGGGAGACCACAAATAGCTAGACAATTGGTTAGCCCACAGCCAAGAGGGGTGGCAGTAGGGACAAGTGAATGAAATCCAAAGTCAGAACAGGAAGACTGAGGCACCAAATGGACAGAGACTGTGCAAGCTTCTGTGGGGCCTGGCTGGAGTGGAGATCACTGAGTGTAGGGGAGGTTGAGCAGGGGCCATGGCAGAAGGCCTTGATCCAGGGGCTGGGAACCCTTTCCCCTCCCACCCTCTCTCTCAGAAAAAGGCTTCTGCCCAAGGGAAAAAGTTCATTTTTTCTTCCTTTGTACCATGGCTATGCTGTGCAGGCCCACACAGCACCCCCCCACAGTGGCTGTGGTTTGGCTGCTGCCTGCCTTCTCCAAAGTCTGGGCATTGGTGGAAGCTTCCTTGGGGCCATCTCTGGATTCCAGTGGCTTGGTGTGGGTGGTGTGGAAGAAAGGGGCTTGAGGAACAGAAAGGAAAACTGGGCATTTCTATCTCCCCTTCCTTCCACATTTCCCTGCCACACACATAGACCAGCTGGCATCCAAGTGCACACGTGAACTAACTCAAAGTCAGTTTCCACAAAATACTCCCACTACAGCCCCTATAACCCAGCATTCAAACCCACTGACACTGACACTTCCCCCAAGTTTTCTCCTTAGCCTTGCAGCTCTCCCTCCAGAGACGCACTCGAGGGCCAGAAGCACCCCACACACCACACACGAGGAGTGGGGGCTAACTCCTACTCCAGCAGACAAATCAGCAGAGTTTGTCTGGTAATATGAGGGAGCTAGGGTAGACATTAGCACAAACTTCCCAGATATCCAGGTTGTTAAACAGGGCAAGTTGAAAGTCTAGTTCATCTTCTTGGCAAGGCCTCCCCACCCCCAGCAGGATCCCAGACCTCCTCCATATCAGGAGATTCCTATGATCCTGGTCCTGGAACTTGAAGCTGAGGCATCAGTTCTAGCGTTCACCCTGCAGAAGCCTGGCCCAGCTACGTGTCAGAAGCTGACCTGAGTCTCTGTCCCATTTCACTGGTGTGGAGTGGAGGTAGAAGGGCTTCACATGGGACCCACCTGAGGGCTTACATTCTGTACTTCAGCCCTTGACCCAAACTCCACACCTATCCAGAAATTCCAGCCTTCTCCCTGGCTCCTCCCTCCCCACTGCTCCAAGGATGACTGCCTAGTACCTACGGTCTCTGAGGGGCTGGCATGGGAACTGACTGTGCTTTTAGCCCCAAGGGCTCACCATTCCTGCTACCCAGCCCTGCCTAGTGGCCTGGCTGCCTGCTTAGCCACTCTGGCCAAGATGGCCACAGCTTGTGCCCATGGAAGCCTGTGGGCACAGGCAGGGTTTCAGCATGTGACGGTGGTGGGATGTGCGCACCCTGAGGGCCAGACCTCTGCCTCTGCCTCTGCCTACTGCAGGCTGCTGGGCATTGAGGGAGGAGGCATGTCTCTGCCAGGGGGAGCTCGTGATCTGGGGGAGATAGACATGATCAGCCCAGCTGTCTATTTCTAGAGCTGGGTACAGGGCTGGGCCCTCTGCATCTAACATTTTAATCTATCTTCAGAGCAGCCCCAAGGGGTGGGGATCTGAAGGAGGTGGCTGTGAAGCCTTCAAAGACTGAACATAGCAGCCTGGGGACAGGCAGGGTGGGATGGCACTCCCTGAGGGCCAGATCTTTGCCTTTGCCCCTGCAGGCTGCTGGGCATTGATGGAGGAGGCATGTCTCTGCCAGGGGGAGCAGAAGAAACTAGGACTGAAAGAGGGCTGGCACTTGCCCCAGGTCACACAGCCAGTCAGCACGAAGACTGCATGCTAGTTCTCCCTACTCTGGAGCCTCTGTGCTGTGTAGTTGATGATTCAGGAGAGGCTCCCAGACAGAGTGGAGTGAGGCGGGGGTTGGGGGTGGGCTTATAGGACACAGAGGATGCCTCTGGTTAGGGTCAGGGGTCTGGGAGGCTCCCTGGGCTGGCAAAGGTGTTCCAGGGGCAGAGCATAATCTGAGCAGAGGTATAGGCCTTGATGGGGTCTGGGTAGGAAGGGGGATGATAGAAGGGTTGGCATAAGTATTCCGGTGCCCAGGACCTCTCATACCCCTAGAGGACCTGGGGTGGAAGCTGCTGGCTGTGTGGGTGCCTCACTCAGGCTCTGCTGGTCCAACTGGCCCAACCACTTCTCCCTGGCACTACCCATTGCCTCTGCTCATAGCCCTGACAAGAGTTGCGGGCAAACCTGGGTGAAGTTTGGGTCAGGAGCCTAGGATGCCCCCATCCTTGTCTCAGAGCAAGGAATAAGGAGTCCTGAGCCCTAGGCTGCTATGCTCCATCTTTTTTTTTTTTGGCAGTTTGGGCCGGAGGCGGGCTTGAACAGGTCACCCCTGGTATATGGGGCCAGGGCCCTACTCTTTGAGCCACAAGCACCGCCCAGCTATGCTCCATCTTCGAAGGCTTAACAGCCACCTCCTTCAGAAAGCCTGCCTTGATTGCATCCTCAGTAAAACAATTTCTTTTCTTTCTTTCTTTCTTTTTCTTTTCTTTTTTTTGAGACAGGAGCCTCAAGCTGTCCCTCTGGGTAGAGTGCTGTGGCATCACAGCTCACAGCAACCTCCAACCCCTGGGCTCAAGCGAGTCTCCTGCCTCAGCCTCCCAAGTAGCTTGGGACCACAGGCGCCTGCCACAACGCCCGACTATTTTTTGGTTGCAGCCGTCATTGTTGTTTGGCGGCCGGGGTTGCATTCAAACCCGCCACCTTAGGTGTATGTGGCTGGCGCCTTAGCCACTTGAGCCACAGGCACCGAGCCAGTAAAACAATTTCTAACGAGCAATGACGGTGCGGAGGGCAGGTCTATTGGAGGAGATTAAATTACCTGTGCGATTTGGAAGATTTTTCGGTAATACTTTCCTCGGTAAAGAACAATGCCTCTCATTACTTTTCTAGAATCCTGTGACTCTCTCTCTGTCCACCTCGCATATCCCATCCAGCCCCGTTCTTCTCAGCGGTTCCCAGCTAGGAGGCGTGTTGCGGTACCCCAAACGACCCTCACACCCAGGACCTCAGTTGCGCCTTGCACAAAACCAGCGTGCGTTAAGTCTCCCTGACTTTCTTGAACCAGCCAGAGTGCCCGGAAAGGGCGAGAAGGAGAAGGCTGGCGGCGGCGCCGGAGCCCAGGTGGTGGCGCCTGCCCAGCCGCCAGGTGGCTGCAGAACCCGGGAATAGATTCGGGTCTTTTATAGTGGGGCTTGCGTCATGCGGCGGGTGGCGGGCGGGAGCCTCGGCCCGGGCTAGCTGGGAAAGGCTTCCCGGGCTGGGGCGGGGCCTTGGGGCCTGTCGGTGTCAGTGCGCGGGAGCTGTGCCTGCTGGGGCTAGCGCGCGGCGGTGCGGGTGGGGGAGGAGCGTGTCTTCAGGGCGCAGGGTACCCTGGTATACATGCGGTCCTTCCCACCCTCCCCGCCTCGAGGGGCCGCTTCCAACCCCACTTTCTCATGGGCCAAGCTATGTTCAATGAGCTGTCTTCCGTGGAAGGAAACTGAGGCACTGGAAGACGAGGGAGCTAGGGGATGGTGAGGCCCTTCCCGGGGTAACTGAGCTCCATGGGCCAGGCAGTGTGGGGAAGGTGGAGTGGATCTGGAAGGAATCCCCTGGGTCTTTATGCCAGGGGATAGCTGTCTGGTTTCCAATGCCCCTCCTCCCCACCCACCCACCCATCTAGGGGTGAGGGAGCAGAGGAGCTGCGCAAAGGGACTCTGGTAGGGACTGTGCTGTGGTCAGGCCCAGCCTGCACACCCTGTGAGAACCACAGGAAAGCCCTGTGCCTTCCTCTCCCAGGAAGTACCTGCCCTTTTTTATCCCCAAGTACCTCTCAAGTTTTACCCAAACACGAATTTATTGAGGAAGGAACTTTGGAGACTATTAGCCCAGCCTCATTAACTTTCTGTTTGGCAGTTAACACCAACATGGATTGAGCTTTTTGCCCCCAGCATCTCAGGAGCTGCTTTCTTCCATCTGCTCAACAACCTCAGGAGGCCAATTTTATAATTCCCATTCCACAGATGAGGGAGCAGAGGCACAATAAGGTCATGGTCCAGAGCAGAGCCAGGCTGTGAACCTGGCCCTTTTGGCTTCCTAGTACCTTCTACGCTGGACTTCCCTGCCATGAGGCATCGCCCACAGGCCACTGACCTCTGAGCCTATCTTTGCCTTCCCCTCACCTAGTGACTGAGGCTGAAACTCCTACAGATAATGGCCTTGGTGTCTGAGGTCTAGTTATGTTCCAAATGCCCTTTCCAAGTACACCATCCCTGTTGACTGTGCCACCTGTTCCAGAAACATGAGCCCGCTCTCCACTGGCCAGGCCAGTGGTCTGGGTATGATGAGGATGCCCCAGACAACAACAGCCTTAGGACAAGGATGGTGACAGAGAGAGGCAGAAAGGGTCTCTTTCTAGAGAAGGTATGTGAGGCAGAAAGGCCAGGACAAGGACTAACCCTTGGCAGGGATGAGGGTGGGGACCCCAACTGCGTTTAGCTAGGTACATGGGCCTCAGGGACAGAAAGAGCCTTTTTCCAGGTTGTTTGACTGAATCCTGGACTTCCCATGGAGGGGGCCCACAGGGGCAGGAGTGGGAGGAGCCAACTTATTCTCTAGACTGTCAGGGAGACCACAGAGGATTAGCCCTGGGTGCATTGTGGGTGGGAGCTCGGGTACTGCACAGTGCCACCCCTGGCCAGTGTCATTGGCTACAAGCCTGAAGAGGAGAAAAGAAAATGTCACTTCTAGGCAGCTGCTATAAGCCCAGCCCTGCTTGGGGATTTATACCCCATGTCATAACCTGAGAGGCTATCCAGGGTTTTTCAAGGCTGACAACCTATGACTTGGCACAACGACCATGGCTGTAATCCTGGCAGTGTGGGCCAAGCCTTTACCAGATGTTCACCCTGGCTGAAGATCTGTACACATAATCTCAATTAACCCTTATTCAGCTTACAGGATAAGTCTGCCATCAGCCTGATGGACACTGAAGCCGGGAGAGGTATGGTCACCTGCCCAGGGTCATACAATTGGCATGTGTCACAGCCAAGGTTTGCTTCCATGGCTCAACAAGACCTTCTTAGGTTGGTTTGAGGCAGGTTCTAGAGCCACAGAGGCCAACTCATCTGGACCCTGACACATCCAGGGTGGCACCCAGAGGTAGCTCTGAGATGCAGGGTGATGCAGCCAAGCTTGCCCTGGACTCTCTAGACTTCACACAAACCTGTTCTCCCTGCGGCCATTGGACCCAGAGCCTTTCCCTGGAGGGAAGCCCACTTGCCATCACAGCCAGCACAGACTTAGCCTCTCTGTCCCTTTCTGCATACATCATACTTCCTCTTCAAATCTCCATAGAAGAAAGATTGGCTGAGGTCACTGTGTGTTGTCTGTATAATCTTGAGAACCAAAAAAGTGCTTCCTGTTATCTAACCTAAATTCTTCTTGTTCCTTTAACACCAGTATACTCTCCAGGGGAGATTTGGCAATGTTTGGAGACATTTTTGTCTGTCACATGTTAAGGGGGGAGGTGCATCCAGTGGAGATAGGCTGGGAATACTGCTAAACATCCTACAGCACACAGGACAGCCCTATAACAGAGAATAATTGAGCCCAGTGGTCAGTAGTGTTGAAACTGAGAAACTTGATGTTAAGTAATGGGTTTGGAACCACATGGACCCTGGTTTGAATTCTGCCTCTGCCATTTACTTTCAGGCAGTTGAGTTTTTCCAAGCCTCAGCTCATCACCCAAACTGGCACTAATAGCAGCCTTCGCTTCTTGGGGTGTTAAGGATTATTTATGCTGCACACATCCAGCACCCAGAACAGAGACTGGTCCTGGGAAGCCCCCATCAGTGATAACCATTATTTTTCTTTTCCTTTTTCCAAGGCAAACAGTGGGGTGTGAGAACAAAGGTCTGGTGGTTGGACCTGGAACTCCCAAGGGTCAGCCCTCCCCCAGCAAGAGTGGACCTATTGTTTATGTTAAGGGAGAGGCTGGGTTGGCTACTGTGGACCTGAAGGAGGAGCCAGAAAGGAAACTTAATCCCAAGCGGGCAAAGGTCATCTGAAGCTCACCTTGTGTACCCTTTCCTCCAATCCAACCCCAGAAAAGCCATGGGGCATGGTGTGTGGACTGAGATGGGACCAGGACATGCTAACAAACACAGTCTTTTAGTTCAGGGAAGTGCCATGGATCAGAGCTGAGCATCAGGGAATAGGCGCATTTGAGTTCACACAACCAAGACAGGTCAGAGTCTGGGGGTGGGTGGTAAATGGCAGTTGAGCCCAGGAAACAGCATGTTCAAAGGCAGGGTTATGAGGTGACAAATGTTTTTCTCAAATGCTAGTCCAGGGTGGCCAGAGGGGTCTAGCTTGGTGGACAGAGCCCATCCCAGTGGGGATGGAACACAGTTCTCAGGGTTGGGAACCTGACATCAACAGGTTGAAAATGGAGTCATCTCTGCTTCCTTGGTGTAAGGTACCAGGGTTACCCATCCCCCAATGGTAGGAAGAATCATTATGGTTTTCTCTCTCCAGCCTGGTGGCCCGGCCCCCCGGGCGGGCCGGCGGGGGGGGCCTGGCTGGCGGGGGGGGCGGGGGCGGGGGGCGCCTTG
>CAUYQV010119153.1:0-24581 GCA_963574575.1 Galagoides demidoff
AAAAAAAAAAAAGAAAAGAAAAGAAAAATCAAAAGTGTCAGCCAGAGCAAGAGGGAGAGCCCATCTCTACTAATAATAGAAAAATTACCCAGTTGTTATGGCAGGCACCTGTCATCCCAGCTACTCAGGAGGCTGGGGCAGGAGGATCACGTGAACCAAGGAGTTTGAGGTTGCTGTGAGCCGGGACACTCTAGCCTGGGGCAACAGAGTGAGTTAGTCTGTCTGAAAAAAAAAAAAAAAAATTAAAGGTGAAATACGAGAACCCAAAAGACAACCTATATTGGGCTCTTGGGTTCATTAAATGTGGGCTGTATTTTTTTCTTAAAGTTAGAAACACGACTATAAATGTAGTAACTCATTTGTTTTCTTAAAATTCTGTTGTTTTTAAATAGTTATTGCACACAAACTTTATGGCCATACCATACAGTGTTTTGTCTCCAGATTTAAAAAGAGATCTTATGCAATTTGGAAAAGAAATCACCTATAATCAAGAAATCTGCTGATACTATTATCATTTGCTAGTATTTTCTTCCTATCCTGACCTTTTTTTTTCATTTTTAAAGCATAATATTCCAACTACACAGAAAAATGAAAGAACATTTATATACAGAACACCTGTATAATCATAACCAGATTTTGAATGTTGACCTTTTGTCATATTTATTTCTAGTTTTTGTCCTCACCCTTGTTTGTATCTGTAAGTGCATATTTTCAAACATAATTGAGATCATATTATATAATAGTTTTATATTCTAGCCTTTCACCTAATATTATTAGCATTTTCCCATGTCTTTGAATTTTTAATGCTTTGTTGCAATACTAAATTTGTGCTAGTATGTGAACAGATTTTCTGTTTTTAAAAAGTGATGATTCTATTGCCATTTAATTAATTTTATATTGTATTTCCAGTGCTATTAACTTACTATATCACATACTAAGACTTAAGACTTTTTTTTTTTTTTTTTTTGAGACAGAGCCTACAGCTATTGCCCTGGGTAGAGTGCTGTGATGGACGTCACAGCTCACAGCAACCTCCAACTCCTCGGCTCAAGCGATTCTCCTGCCTCCACCTCCCAAATAGCTGGGACTACAGGCACCCACCGCAATGCCCTGCTATTTTTTGGTTGTAGTTGTCACTGTTGTTTGGCAGGCCTGGGCCGGATTTGAACCCGCCAGCTCTGGTGTATGTGGCTGGCCACCTTAGCCACTTGGGCTATAGGCGCCAAGCCTTAAAACATTATTTTTTAAAAAACTATACTTACAGCTCATTATTGGGTCACAAAATAAATTTAACAGGTTATAATCAGCATTAAAAAGATAAATAAATAAGACCAGGGTATACCTATGGTTCCTTGGCAGAAACTGTACAGGTCCTTTTGTTTCAGTTGTCTGTATGTAATTTGAAAAAATAGGTTTAACTAGAAGTCATGGTGAAACATGAGAATGTCATTAGGAATCTTATCAATCATGTATATTAGAATTTGACATCCAACTTTTGTGCTTATGTTTTCTGGATTGATTTATTAAGACTGGGTATCAGGAAAGTGGGGTAATCAAATAGCACAGCACACTCTACCACTAGGTTTCAGCCTTGGAGGGTGTTCCTTCCCTTCAGGGTGGTTCTTTCTCCCTTAGTTTCACTTTGGGGTGCTTTGAGTTTACTCAAGGGTGATGGTCCCTTGTATGGGTAAATTGATTCCTTAATATTTAATCATAAATTTATCAAAAATTAGAACTTCGATCACTGGTATAAGTTAGAATTCTGAATTCATAAGGATAAATCTCAAAAGCTTTCCTCCATGCTGAAGTTCTTCCAACCCATCTCAATTTTCCATCTGGAAGTACCCCTATTTTCTTTTTTTAAAAAATGTTTTATTTTTTCTTTTTGGCCGGCATTCATTGGCATTTCTGAATTTGCAGCTTTTTTTTTTTTTTTGAGACAGAGTCTCACTCTGTCATCCTGGGTAGAGTACCCTTGTGTCAGCCTACCATATAGCAACCTTAAACTCGTGGGCTCCAGTGATCCTCTTAGCCCAGCTTCTAGATTAGCTGGGACTATAGGTACCCTCCATGATGCCTGGCTAGTTTTTCTATTTTAGTAGAGACAGGGTCTTACTCTTGCTTAGGCTGGTCTCAAACTCCCAAGCTTAAAGGGATCCACCTGCGTTACCCTCCCAGAGTGCTATTAGGCGTGAGGCACCGCACTTCACCTTCTTTTTTTTTTTAAGTGATTTTTATCAACTGAACAGTTTTAGTATAAATTTATAGAATTGAGTCTCATCAACCACCCAGACTCAGAAAACCTAGGGACCTTTACATTAAACATGGGCAAATGTAATAGTAGAGAATAATCTTTATTAGTAGGAAAGAATTTTTAAAGAATGAAATTTTTTATATTTAGAATAAATTTTCAAATAGAAATTCTACTTAATAAATTTATCTTCACAGGAATTGAAATAAATGTGATAATATACTTTTCAGGTTACAGAAACATTTTATACAAATGTTTCATTGACACTTCACAGACATCATGTGATACAACTAAATTTCATATTTTTAACAATATGTTTTTTGTATTAATTTTAATAGTAAATATCACATTACTCTTAACAGTGATCTGTTATGGAAAATTCATAACCTCCTTCCAATAAACGCTACATTCTACTTCATTTTCTTACTGCCTGTTAACTTTTTCTTTTTTTTTGGAGACAGAGTCTCAGTATGTCGCCCTGGGTAGAGTGCTGTGACATCATAGTTCACAGCAACCTCAAACTCTTGGGCTCAAGAGATTCCCTTTTCTCAGCTTCCCAAGTAGCTGGGACTACAGGCACCCGTCACAACGCCCAGCTATTCATTAATTTTTTTTTTTTTGGTTGTAGTTGTCGTTGTTTGGCAGGCTCGGACTGGATGCGAACGCACCAGCTCCAGTGCAGGTGTCTGGTGCCCTAGCTGCTGAGCTATAGGCGCTGAGCCAACTTCCTTATACTTTAATCTTGAATATTTCTATCTTCAAATAAACATGCACTAACACATAATTAAATTGAATTGTATTTATTTGTTCATAAGTAGAGTCATTCTGTAGTTATTCTGTAATCTGTTTTATTTATTAGACATGACAGCCCTACTATTTTCTGTTCAAGAGATGGCATCTTCGTCTCATGAGCACTGATGCTGCAGTGAATTCAGTCAGTTCTCCTAAATGAAGAAACAGAGCACATAAACACAGTAATACATTAAATTCTCCCTAAAACTTAAGGAATAGGTCCTTTGGTAGGGAATACTTTTTATGGTTAGCAATTTTTTTCAAAATAGCATCATGTTTTCTAGAATGTGTGGGGCTTTTCTTGTGTGTGGCTGTCCTTTTTTAAAAAAAATATGATTTAGGAAGAGGGACTTAAGACTTCAGAGCTGAATAATTGAATGAGGCAAATGGATAACTGGAGAGATGAGGAGAGTTGGGAATAGTAATATTGGGGAGATGCATAAGGTGGAGTCTGCTGCCTTATCTCTGCCCTCCCTCACTCCCTTCCTTCCTTCCCCTATTCTGTGTCACTCTTCTGGGTACAGGACTTCCAAAGATGACTCAGCCTGAGTCCCTTCCCAGGTCTCACAGCCTTGTGAGAGAGTTCTCTGAACAAGTATTAATAATTAAATAACAAGGCCACAAAGTAAAGGCAAACTGGACCTTTGGAATCTAAATTATGTTTAGAAATCTTGGCACTTCTGTTATTAGTTGACTAGTGTGACTGGTAATTATTTAACTTTTCTGAGGCTTCTTGCTAATTTCTCTCATTTGTACAGCGATATTGCTAGTTACCTCTCACAGCTTTTTAGAGCATATGCATGAAAACTGCAGATGCCGGGCATTAGAGTGTGTTATAGTCGTTGCTGCCTATCTCGTTGCTGTTACCATTTTTATTATTTACTGTGTTAAGCACCAAACTAGAGGTTTGTGGTAAGTACCATAAAAGCCCATGGAAGAGGCAGCCACTGGCCCTAATTTCTGTGCATCACCCTTTGTCCTTCCCTGCCTCCATTGTGCTTGTGTATGTGTGCTCTCTGTCAGTGTCTATCAAGACCCCTTTTATTTGTTTGCAGACGTGATACATTCCTTCATGTCGGTTGCTCTCCTCCTTTAGTCCCTTAAGTATTAGAATTCTCCAGGATTCCATTTCCCTTCCCTTGCTCTCCCTTCCTTTCCTTCTTTTGTCTTTTCCCTCAAAAGCTCATCCATCAGTTGGTACTGCTTCAGCCATTATTCCTAGGAAGATGCTTCCCAACTCTGTGTCTACAGCATTTCCAGCTGCCTGCTGGGCATCTCCATCTGGAAGTCCTTCTTGCATTCAAAGTTAGCATATCCAAAACTGAACTCATTAATTCCCCATTAGCTCTCCTTCTTTCCAGTCCCTTCTAATGGTAGCATCATTACCATCAGCAAACAGGTTGAAATCTTCAGTACATCCCTTTTCTGTCCTTTCCTTTGCCTCCCGATCCCTCCTTTATGTCTCCCTCCTCCAGCCGGTTGGCCAAACTAGCCTATTTCACCTCCATGCTGCTGTCATCATTCCTTCATCACTATTGCCACTACTCTAATTTAGGCCCTCATTACCTCCCACCTGGACTACTGGAAGAGGCTCCTGCTAACTAATCTTTCTTCTCCTTCTCCTGCACCCAACCTAGCTACTGCCAGAGTAACAGTATAGGCCCAGAATAACAGTTTTAGTCTTTAGCTCCAATCACATTACTCATTTGCTGACAAACCATCCATGCCTCTAGACTGCCTGCAGAATAAAGTTCAGACTCTAAACCTGACTTTCACGACCCTTCACACTTTAGTCTGTTTTTCTGGGCTTGTTCACCTTCACGTGTTTCCACAAATAGATAGTCCCAGGTCTTGAACCCTAAATCACTGCTTATCCTGTTTCTCTCAAATACCCTTCTTTCCATTCCAAATAACACCATTGCCACCCCCTCTCCTGCTTTTCTCGACTCAGGGAAATTTGACCATCTTTCAGGCTCAATCTGAATGCTGTCTCTAATTGGAAGGGGCATTTCTGGCAAGAAACAATTTTCATTCTTCCGCTTTGTACTGATAGCTGTTTTTGTTCTGCTGTCTTCATTATCTGTTCCTTGTACTGTTCAGTTTAACTATGTTTTGAACCTACTATTATGATTCTTTTTCTTACAGCTCTTATTTCTTTGTGTACTCCTCTTGCTTGGTACAGATGTGTTGAATGGGAATTTGAGAGGCTGTATGGAAAAGTGTCATAGTGATGATTGGAGTATTTGGGATATTTATGATATTGCATAAGGAAAAGAAATTAGGTAATAGTTGTGGAACACAGGCTGGGCGTGGTGGCTCACATCTGTAATCCTAGCACTCTGGGAGGCTGAGGCAGGTGGATTGCCTGAGCTCACAGGTTTGAGAACAGCCTGAGCAAGAGTGAAACCCCTGTGGGCAGGTGGGCAGTGCCTGTGACTCAGTGGGTAGGGCACTGGCCCCATATACTGAGGGTGGCGGGTTCAAACCCAGCCCTGGTCAAACTGCAATAAAAAAAATAGCCAGGTGTTGTGATGGGCGCCTGTAGTCCCAGCTTCTTAGGAGGCTGAGGCAAGAGAATTGCCTAAGCCCAGCAGCTAGAGGTTGCTGTGAGTTGTGATGCCATGACACTCTACTGAGGGCAACAAAGTGAGACTCTGTCTCTAAAAAATAAATAAATGAAAATAGCTGGGCGTTGAGGCAGGCACCTGTAATCCCAGCTACTTGGGAGGCTGAGGCAAGAGAATTGCTTGAGCCTAAGAGTTTGAGGTTGCTGTGAGTTATGATGCCAGAGTGCTCTACCCAGGGTGACAAAGTGAGATTCTGTCTCAAAAAAAAAAAAAAATTATGGAAAGCTATGATGATACAGTGAGGACTGTAGCCAGTCATCTAAAGCACAATGTAAGAAGAGTATAGAGCTGGCTTGCCCCATAAGAATTGCCCTACTCGGCTCTGTGCCTATGGCTCAAGTGGCTAAGGTGCCAGCCATATACACCTAAGGTGGTGGGTTCGAATCCAGCCTGGGCCCGCCAAACAATGATGGCTGCATCCAAAGATAGCCGGGTGTTATGGTGGGCACCTATGGTCCCAGCTACTTGGGAGGCTGAGGCAGAAGACTCGCTTGAGCCCAGGAGTTTGAAGTTGCTGTTAGCTGTGATGCCATGACACTCTACCCCGGAGGACAGCTTGAAGCTCTGTCTCAAAAAAAAAAAAAAAAGAATTGCCCTACTCGATCCTTATCTCCATGACTCTGTCTCGCTATTGAAATATTAGTGTTAGTGTGTACTGTTCCTCTCTTGTAGAGCTAGAGCAGAATTTTAAAGGAAACCAAGATTCTTCCCTAATTCAACTTGTAGACTTTTCAGAATAATATTAATTATTTAAAATTAGTGATATCTCTATATTTGCTATTTTTTTCAGGACTATGTAATATGCAACATATATATAAATTGAATCAAAATATTAACTGGGGCTTGGTATATCTCTGGTTTGTCCACCAAGCCACTCACATATTTTTTAATTGACCACTGCAGAAGGGCTTTGTACCACTTGGTTTCTTCCTGAACCCTCCTCTCAAGTCATTTTTCCACACTAATGATAGAAGACTTTTGTTTTTAAATGTGTGATGATACCACTGGCTGTTTAATAAAATGCGATATTTTATTAAACACATTGCCTTTGGATAAAGAGCAAACCTCTCATGGCCTGTTCATCCTGGCGGTGTGGTCCCTGTCTGCCTCCAGTCTCACCTCATAATGTGCTCACAGCCTTGCACGTGCTCGTTCCTGTGCTGCAAATATACTCCCCTTACCTGTTCTCTTCCCACACCCCTCTTTTACATCTGGCCTTCCATCTTAGCTCTCACCTCAGGCCTCTCTGACTTTCTGACAAACTTCTATGCTGTCATGGTACTGTTGCTGTTTTTCCTTTGCAGCATTTACCCATGTGGTTTTACATTTACTTGTGGTTCTTTGGTTATTACTAACCTGTGTCACTAGACTGTCTGTCCTTCCGCTCTTAGCCTCTGCCAGCTCCATGCCTAGAGCACTGCCTGATATATGGAAGGTGCTTAGTCCTTGTTGGTTGAGTGAGTGTATAGAGGATGAAGTTTTTGTTTATATTAGCTAAAAGGAAAATGATCCTGTAGAACTTTAGTGATAAAGATTTTAAGATATTAAATATTACTTTCATTTATGACACTTTAATAACAACGAAGGTCTTCTGATTTTATACATATATTATAGTACTCGATAATTAAATGTTGTAAAGTGAGATTCTGTAGAATACAGACAGAGTTAAGGAAAAAACCTCCAAAATCAAATTTTCCAGGCTTCTCTCTGCTGTGTCGTGTCTGACACTGTGCGGCTTCCTGAACATCTCCAGTAACAAAGGCTCTGTGTTACCAGAGGCTACTCTGTTTTTCCATTTCTTCCTGCTGAGCCAAAATTAGCCTGGTATAGCTTCTCCCCGCTACTGTCAGTCTCTAACCCAGTGGTTCTCAACCTTCCTAATGCCGCAGCCACAGTTCCTGTGGGTCGCAACCCACAGGTTGAGAACCCCTGCTCTAAACTAATACTTCTCAACCTGGGGGTCGTGACCCACAGGAACTGTATTAAAGGGCTGCAGCATTAGGAAGGTTGAGAACCACTGACTTACGAGAGCTGTCCCCTACCCAGGAGGAAACTTTTCAAAGGAGTAGACAACTCTCCTTTGCCCTTCCAACTTTATTTCTCCCAGCTCCTCCCTCCACATCCTGTATTCTTGCCATATTGGTTTGCAAACAGCTTTGTCCTCCTGTCTTTCACGCGTACTGTTTTTCTCTTCAGAATACTTTCCTTTTCACCCCCACAATTAGCCCTCCCTCTAGCTCCCTCCCTGGCTACTTCCTTCTCATGGTTCAGATCTCAGGGAGGTCTGTTGACAACCCCCTCCATGTGTCAGTTGCCCCTTCTCTGCTCCCACCACCCTTGTTTATCCCAGAAACAGCTCAGCCTTGCTTTACTGCGATTTCTTTAGCCCAGACGGTTATGTACCAGAAAGGAGACACATCTCTCCAGTGTTCCTCGTTGCATCCTCCACTGCCTTTTTATTTTCGACTGAATAAATTTGAGGACACCAACTGTACTATTCTCCAAGTTAGCATCCATCCACGTGGCCTTATGTGATTTCACCGTCTTCTGGATATACTCCAGCTTATCAGGCCCCGTCTTAAGTGAGGCACTGAGAATCAATCAGTGTTCCAGGTGGAGTATGACCTGGACTATATTGAACATCTTATTTCCGTAAGCTTAGAATCTTAGGGATTTTCTTTTCTTTCGTTCGTTTTTTTCTTTTTTTTAAATTCCTTCCCTCAGGAACAAAATGTCTTATTCTCTTTAAGGGTGTTAATGAAGTGAATTTAAAGAAATGGTGTTTTAGAAACAGTTACTTAATTTACTCAAGCTCCTAGCCTGTACTTTAGGTTAACTACTGTCTTGTGTGAAAATTACTGGTCAGAGGTTTGCTTTTCTGAATACTCTCTTAATTTTTGTCAACCAGTTCATTACAGTTCCTTTCCCTGACCTTTTCAGCGGTGCATTCTGAAAGGGACAGTGTTTCAGCGATAATGATGATTGGGAAGTGCGATGAATTCCTTAACTTTCTTATTTGAAAAGGTAGAAAAACAACATTTATAGGTGATTATATATGCTAGCAGAGAAGACTGTTTGAGAGATAGAAGGGGAAAGGGAGTAGAACAAAGAAAATATAGGAGCTGAGGAAAAATAGATTGCAAAAAACTAACAAGGAGAGAGAATGTCATTTACTGGTGCCTGGATCACCTGCCACGTGCTTCAGTGTTAGATACTTTACCCAGGTTGTCTCTTCCCTACAGTGACTATCGAAAGCAGACATCGTTATTGTCATTTTATAGAAATATGACAGCCTCTTAATTGTACAGCTACAGAATGACAGAAGAATTTTTCAGACCTACGCTTGTCTGGTTCTAAAACCTACCATTCTAACTGGGCATAGCCCATAGTTTTGTCTAAGAGATGAAGCTATGGAGAGTTGTTAAATAGCGTAACGACCGATTAAGGGTAGATATGGACTCCGGAGCCTGTTGGCCTGGGTTCAGATACTGGCTCTGGTGAGGCCCTGTCACCTACCAGCTATGTTACCATGGGTAAGTTGTTTGATCTATGTGCCTGATTCTCCTCATCTGTAAAACGAGGCTAATTGCGGGACCTTCCTCTTAGAGTTGTAAATAATTTAGTTAATCTATACTAAGATACGTAAGGGAACTCCTGGCATACAAAAAGCAGTATTTAAAGCACAATATAAGTGTTTGGTGAGTACTGGTATGTGTGTGTCTGTGAAAGGTCCCATTGCTGAGAAGTTTGAGGAAGATGTTGTCAGAGCTGCTGCATCAGTGTGACTTGGTCAGACTCGTCTGCAGCTTCACCACCCGGAGTACTTACTGTGCAATCAGACCCTTCATCCTTGACCAGGCCCAACTCCCAAAATATACAGACACACACATACCCCTTACCTTCCTTTTTTCTCTTTCTAAAATTAAGAGCCAATTCAGATCTTCCGTTTAATAAAATAATAAAAGAAAGGAAGAATAAAGATTCACTGCAAGTAATACATAAATAAGGATCTAGTAGCCTAAGTTAAAATTTGCAATTCAAAGGGAAAAATTTAGAACAAGCTCTTATTTTACATTTTCTTTTTCCAAAATAGGGTGCTTCCTAGCCTCCCTGCAATTCAGCTCCATAGGATTTAAGCAGGTTGTTACATGGTAATAGTTTGGGGACATTTCTGGTGATTATTTGCTTCTATTGTGAAGTAACTTTATTATTTTAATTTTCTTTTGCTGGTAAATTAGACCTTTTTAAAAAATCACTAACCTTTTCTAACTTGCTGTTGATTACTTACTTGAGGAGAAAATATGAACAGAGAAAGAATCATGGCTGTCGCTTTGCAGAGAAACTAAAGATGTGTCTTATTTTGAAACTAGTGAAGGGTAAGAAAGGACCCTTTTAAAAATTTCTGTTTGGAGGCTTGAGGGGCAAAGATTTTTAAATAATGGAATGTTCTTGGAGTTTTTTTTTGTTTGTTTGTTTGTTTTTTTTTTTTGCTTTGTTAACTTAATTAGCTTGAAAGTCTTAATAATAAAATGAAGGATTACAATACTAATTTATAATGTTTTTCACCACATTCAAGAACTGTATTTGTGTTATTATTTGTGCTGTAATATAAGCTATTTGATTAGTGCTCACTAGTGTTAGTCTGAATATTAATTTATTATAATGTATTGCCCATAGTTTTTCTTTTCTTTTTTTTTTTTTTTAATGATGCCATTTAGTTCTTATATGACAACCATTTCTAATACTTTAAAAAGAAAACATAGGCTAAGAAGTATTCCTATCTTCAGGTATGGCAGAAATTATAAAAGTTTAATGTTCATCGCAAATAAAACAAAACAGAGAACATTCTAAGTTAAAGCCCTATCATTGCCTAGAATGATGATGCTTTTTGTAAGTAATAAGAAATGGTAAGATTTTTGCTAATAGCATTTATTTCATTTCCATTTCCTTGGGTTCCTCTTGTTATCAGAGGGAGTGATTCAGATAGAGAGGTGTGGGATGTAGACAGCGGGAAGACCCAGAAAGAGGAAGGGCCTGGAGGTGTCTTTATAGTAATTTTGTAGCTTGCTCTGACAGATCCTGGGAGGGTATATTAATCTTCTTCCCTGTTTACTTGTTGACAGGGAACTTGTACATGACAGCCGGCACAACCTGCAGTTGAGGGGCTTGGTGGTGCTACTCATTTCTAAAGCAGCTGGGCCCAGCAGCGTGAATGCTTCATGTCAGCACTATGACATGGTCAGTGGAATCTACTCATGGTAAGAAATTACACATTGCTCTCGAAATTGTGTTTTCTTTTACTGAACAGTGATGAGTGAAAAATCATTATTTAGCTCTTTGTCATCCTCTGATTCATAGGTAGATTAGAATACATTATAAGGTTAAAAAATGGGTTTCTAGGCCGGGCATGGTGGCTCACACCTGTCATCCCACCACTCTGGGAGGCTGAGGTGGGTGGATTGCTTGAGCCCAGGAGTTGGAGACCAACCTGAGGAAAGGTTGGAGCCCCATCTCTGAAAACTAGCCAGCTGTTGTGGCAGGCACCTTTAATCCCAGCTACACGGGAGGCTTGAGCCTAAGAGTTTGACTCTTTTCTGGAAAAAAAAAAAAAAAGATTTCTATCTTTTCTAATAAGTCAGACAATCTTGGTTAGCTCTGTGCATGACTTCAGTAAATTTCTCCATGTATTTGTATCAAATACTTTCATTTGTACCTTGGGCATTTAAAGGTTTCTATTCACCACCCTCCCCCACCCAACCCCCACTATGGTTATCATTGTGTCTCTTTAGACACCTGTGTGTCACTTAGCTCTGTTTTTTTTTGGATTTTTAAACCTACTCAATGTAATATCTAGTTGTATAAAGATTGATGCTTCTATCATTTAGAAGGAATCTACTTTTTTACTAGTTGTCGGAATAAGAAAATTTTATGTCTTACATATTTAGATTAAAAAATACATTTCTAAGTCTGTACGTATTACTCATTTTTTGCTGCATATAAAATGAACTTAAATTTTTCAGTTTTTTTTAAATAACTGCATATGTTTTTAGTAACTATGTGAGGAATAATTTTATTTAATTCAAGTAGTATGTTTAGCACTGTGTGAAAAGTTTATATAGCAATAATAATCTGCAGGTGGACTTTGGCAAATGAAATTAAAACAACCCTAGGCAAGGAAATTGATTTCACATAAAGAAGCATTTCTAGCAACTTTGACTTACAGCTAATTGACCTTGTTGATTTACTTTAAAAATCAGTCTACAGCTTTGATATTTTTTGATTCCTAGTGGCCTTACCCATTATTTTTTTCTTCCATAATATTTAGAGATGACTCTTGCTTACCAGCTATGAAGTCCAGTCAGCCTTACTTACTAACAAGCAGATATTACTATTGTGGCTACAAATACCTGCTCTTCCAGCCAATATAATTTTTTTCTTTTTTCTTTCTTTCTTTTTTTTTTTTTGCAGTTTTGGCTGGTAACTTGAGCCATAGGCGCCACCCTATTTTTTTCTTTTGTAGACCTTGTACCATTTATCCATACTTAGTGCCCTCCCTGTAAGTGATATGTTGGGGTCACTTTCATTACCTACTCACTCTGAAATAATTTTTATTTGTTTAGTGCTTTTACGTTACTAATCATTTTTATGAAAGTCATCCATCCCATTTTAGCTTTATATTAACCATAAAGCCATAGGTAAGGATTATTAGACTTATTCTTAAGAAAACTTTGATTCAAAAATCTGGAACCTTTTTTGGATGATACAGCTAGCAAAGTAGAGAAAGTTGAAACTCTAACTGTAGTTCTCTTCTTCCATCCAAATCTCATGTGGGGTTTTTTTTCTTGATTCCATTCACCTTTTTAGTCTGTTTCAAAGAATATATTTCAGTTGTAGATTAGACTAGTCATTAATTCAGGGTACCAAAAAAAGTCTTGTGTTTCTTGAAAAATTGTTTTTTATTTATTTTTAAAGCTCAAATTGCCTGCCTTTTTTTTTCTAATTGTTTGGGATTCATTTAGGGTACAAAGAATTAGTTTATACTGATTGCAGTTGTTAGGTGAAAGTCCCTCTTGTAATTGTTACCCGCCCCCAAGAGGTATGCCATACACTGTGACTGCCCCCTATCGCCTTCCCTCCTTCCCTCTCCCTTATCCCTCATTCCCCTACCCCATCCCTTATATTAGCTCATCTACTGCCTTCATATTAGAATTGACTACATTGGATTCTTGCTTCCCCATTCTTGTGATGCTTTACTAAGATGAATGTGTTCCACCTCCATCCAGGTTAATAAAAAAAAAAAAAGGAAAGTCCCCATCTTTTTTAATGGCTGAATAGTATTCCATATACCACAGCTTGTTAATTCATTCCTGGGTTGGTGAGTATTTAGGTTGCTTCCACATTTTGGCAATTGTAAATTGAGCTGCAATAAACAGTCTAGTGCACATGTCCTTATGATAAGAGGGGTTTTTTCTTCTGGGTAGATGCCTAGTAATGGGATTGCAGGATCAAATGGGAAGTCTAATTTGAGTTGAGGATTCTCCACACTTCCTTCCATAAAGGTTGTATTACTTTGCAGTCCCACTAGCAGGGTAAAAGTGTTCCCTTCTCTCCACATCCACACCAGCCTCTGCAGCTTTTTTTTTTTTGAGACAGAGCCTCAAGCTGTCCCCATGGGTAGAGTGCCGTGGCATCACAGCTCACAGCAACCTCCAACTCCTGGGCTCAAGCAAATCTCCTGCTTCAGCCTCTCAAGTAACTGGGACCACCGGTGTCCACCACAACACCTGGCTATTTTTTGGTTGTAGCCGTCATTGTTTGGTAGGCCGGGCTGGATTCGAAGCTGCTACCTTCGGTGTATGTGGCTGGTACCTTAGAACCTTGAGCCACAGGTGCCAAGCCGTATCTGCAGCTTTTGAGACTTTGTGATGTGGGTTATTGCCACTGGGGTTAGGTGATATCTCAGGGTGGTTTTGATTTGCATTTCTCTGATGATTAGGGACAATGAGCATTTTTTCAAATGTTTATTAGCTTTTCGTCTGGTCTTTGTCAGAGAAGGTTCTGTTCATGTCTCTTGCCCAGAGGTAGATGGGATTATTTACTCTTTTTCTGTTGATTAATTTGAGTTCTCTGTAGATTCTAGTTATGAACCCTTTGTCAAATTGATACCCTGCAAATATCTTTTCCCATTCTGAAGGTTGTGTTTTTGCTTTACCTGTTGTATCCTTAGCTGTGCAGAAGCTTTTCAGCTCAATTAAATCACATTTGTTAATTTTTGTTGTTGTAATGTCTGCTGAAGTCTTTTTCAAAAAAAATCTTTCCTCAATCCAGAAAAAACCCAGTATAGCTAAGGCTAGTGTTAGTAATAAAAACAAAGTCAGAAGCATCACCCTACCAGACTTAAGGCTATATTACAAGTCCACAGTAATCAAAACAGCATGGTATTGGCACAGAAGTAGGGACATAGACTATGGTACAGAATAGAAAAACAAGAGATGAAATCAGTCTCTATGTGCCATCTGATGTTTGATAAACCAAACAAAAGTATACAGTGGGGAAAAGAACCCCTATTCAGCAAATGGTGCTGGGAGAACTGGATAACCACATGAAAAAGACTGAAACTCAATCCACGCTTTTCACCCCTTACAAAAATTGACTCAAGATGGATGAGAGACTTAAATCTAGGACACAAAATGATAAAAATCTTAGAAGAAAGTGTGGAGAAAACTCTTGAAAAATTCTTAAATGTAAAGCTACTTGAGGGTGGCACCTATGGCTCAAAGGAGTAGGGCACCAGCCCCGTATGCTGGAGGTGGTGGGTTCAAACCCAGCCCCAGCCAAAAACTGCAAAAAATAATAATAATAAATAAGTAAAATAAAAATAAATAAAAAAGAAAAGCTACTTGGCAAATCTTTAACACATGAACATCCTTCCCCAAAACCTGTTTGGATTAGAGCTCTAAAGTTTACCTTATAAATTTTGTAGAAAACCCTTGGCTAAGTTTAATTGAGATAATTTTAAAAAAATACATAAAGATTTGGAACAAATACTAATAACCTGTTAGTCACTAGGAAGCAAATGACCTCTCACTACCTTCTGTCCCATGTATGTATCTCTGTTTCCTGTTAGGAATTCCACTGGCTTTTAGTCTGCTGACTATGACTCTGTCTTACTGGTCAGTCATGTGCTTGTACACTTGGATAACCCCACATTGTCTAAAGAACGCCAGCTATGTTTTATTATCTCTAATCCTAAAATACCTCTTGGAAAGCACTACTTGATGCATAATAGGTGTTCAGTAAATATTTGTTGGATAAGTGAATCCCCATTTTATAGAAGAGATAAACAATATTGAGGTTAAAACGCTTCTAAAATATTCTAGGTAGAAAGTGATAATTTTGGGATCACATTCCTATTTTTATTCTAAAGTGTATTGTCATTGTACTAGGCAGGAGCTATGATCCATGTGTACGTAGTATTATTATTTTTTGCAGGTTTTGGCTGGGGCTGGGTTTGAACCCACCACCTCCAGCATATGGGGCTGGTGCCCTACTCCTACAGACAATTTGAAACTTTGTGCCTTTAAGTTCTTATCTAACCTCTAGAAATAATTGTATTACTTCTGATCCTTCGCATAATATATTTGGTAGATGGTCTTTGAAATCTAAGCAGTCTGAGTAAAAGTACTTTACAAAAGAGTAGTTATACATAATGAACATAAAAACCTGCCAAATAACATAAATAAGTTTCATACTCAAGTGTACAGAATCCACAATTACATTTAGGGAATAATTCTGGCATGTAGTTCCAGGCTATCTTCTGCAACCAAACTTGATCTAGTAACTCACTGGGGTGTTTGGGTGCTTTACACACTTGTTAATGTGAAAAAGTAATTTGGTATAGTACTATGAGAAAGCATTAATTTGTTTCTCTACCCCTGAAGTCATTGTTTAGCTCCTGCTTCTTTAATTGTTCAAGTGTTAACTTTTGCTGGAGGCTTGTATCTATAATGCCACAGTGAATTTTTTAACATTTGAGCTGCTTTTCAATTCATCTCCAGACTAGTGGGATTTACATTGTTGGTGTTTTCTCTCGTAAACTTGACTTTAATGTCAGATAATGGGATCTGAGTAAATTACTAAGAGACCAAGCTTCGTCTCTTGTTTGGCCTTCAAGATATAACTGGAGCTTGTGGGTGTATCTAGTAAACTTATCGCCTAGTGGCCAAGAAAGGCAGAATTTAGGCTAAAATGTAATCACCTCTTTTTAAAACACAGGCAAGAGAGCCACATTTATAAAAATGCTCTATAAATATGCACAATAGCCTTTTTTGCCAATGAGACCATGAGCTTTAGGTTCATTTTACCAACCCAGGCTTTTAAAATATTGGTTACACAACCCGTCAAAAGAGTATTGCTAAATTAGCAAGTATCTCTAGCCATAATTGAGAAAGTAGCCTTGTCTAATTCAGGTGAATTTTTTGACTGTGTCTGCTTTATTAGTTCCTTTGTCAAGAACTGACTCCTTTTTTCTGTCTACCTAGAAGTTAAAAATGGACCACAAACTTAACATATTTCATTCTACTTTCAATCACTGAAATTTCTCAATACTCCAGCAATGGTAGACGAGACTGAAGGAAGCAGGCCAAACACATTTTCTTTTCTTCTTGAGTACCCAGCTGAACTACATCTCCCAGCTTCCCTTGCAGCTGATGGGCCATGTGCTGAGATCTAGCCAATAGGGTATGAGCAGAAGTGATATTGACTATTTCCTGACCACAAAAATCTTGCATGTGTAATACTCCTTGAATAGATAATTTGGAAAGAAACCCATTCAAGATGAAAGATCCCTGTATTCCTGAATCATTCTTGGAGGAAAGCTACGTGTCCATCAGAAACATCCACATAGACTTGATGTATGAGAGGAAAAATCTGTTTGTTAAGCCACTTACATTTTAGGGTTTACTAAAATTATTCATTATTCAGGCATTCATTCAGGTGTTGTTTATTGTCTACTAAGTGCCAGTTTGGCTGCTAGGAAAAATGTCATGTAGAGAAACAGACTGGGTCCCTTATGTCCTACTAGGGAGAGCTTACATTCTAATAGAGAGAGAAAAAATATGCAAGTAACAAACAATTAAGAAAATTTCAGTAAATTTTAAGTCCTATGAAGAAAATACTGAAAAACAGAGTAAAGAGTAACTGGCATTTGTGTATGCTGAAGGGGGGTGTTACTACTTCAAAGAAGATGGTCAGGGAAGATCCTCTAAGGGGGTGGATCACCTGTGTCTGGAATGATGTGGAGGTAGCCACATAAGGATATGGAGCAGAGGGAACAGCATGTACAGATGCCCTGAAGTAGGAATGAGCATGGCATATTCAAGGAATAAGGCCAGTATGATTATTTCAGAGTGAATGAAGGGAAGATTTATGAAAGATAAAGAGGAGAGCCAGAGACTAGATCAGGTAGGACCTGATAGGCCTTGGTAAGGATTTTAGATTTTATTTTGATTAATTGGGAAGGAAAGAGTTAGAGTTGAAGAATTTTCTAGTTTGTTTGTTTAGCTGGGGAAGAATATGGTCTGATTTACATGTTGAAAGATGAGCCAGGCTGCTGTGTAGCCAATGGGCTGTAAAGGATGTGGATGATGGAACAGGAAAAAGCTTAACAGGATGTTCTGGCTGGAACCAGGGCCTGGAGTTCTGACGTTTTGTATAGGTTGGGATTAGCTATCTCTCTGCCCTAGTTTGTATTATCACATTTACTAATTTAGCAGGATCTTCCTTTGCAAAAAAGGATCAGAGATGTAACCTCCCCTTAGAAGAATGACTATCCCACCCTCCCAGGGTCTTTTCTTATTAGAGCAGTAGAAGACCAACTGGCTAAGCCAATCGAACTCCTCCTACAATTTCAGATTGTAGCTCAGTCTTATTTGGGTACACTTGAGCTTGGAAATATAACAGCTGTGTTTGGGCATAGACACAAAATATTTGCAGTAGGCTTTTTAGAAAGATAGGGTCTTCTACCGAGGTAATCAAGTTAAAATGAGGTTATCAGAATGGCCTCTAATCCAATATAACTGGGGGTCCTTATAAAAAGGGGAAATTTAGATGCAGACATACTTAGATAAAATATCCCTTGATCTGAAGACAGCCATCTTCAAGCCAAAGAGAAAGATCTGGAACAGATTCTGGACTCACTGCCCTGGCAAACTCATATACATATAGTAGGGAATAGAGATGAGGAAATGAGGTAGAGAAGAAAGGTTGAAGTCAGATTGTGATAAGTCTAGGGAATTAGGGATATATCCTGAAGAAGCAGTGGGGAGCCATTCAGGGGATAGCAGAGTGGACTTGGAATCTGGAAAGAGATTGTACCACCTGTGGTTTGAAGCATTAAATGAGTAAATAGCGTAATGCAGGGCATGGTAAGCATCCTGTGTTGTCTCTTATTCTTAGCTGTTATCACCAAGGTATTTAGGAAAGAGGGTCAGAATAATAAATTTGTGCTATACAGCATGATTAACTAATGGTTAGAAGGTGACCCCAAGAGGTAAGGTCCAAGAGATACAGAGTCAGCCAGGAACTTACTGAAGCAGACTAGGCAAGAGCTGAGAAGGAAAGCAGAGGCTTAGAGAGGCTATGGAATTTTTGCCCGTAGCATGCAGTTAAAAATTGGCGGAGCCAGACTCAGACCCATTAGGTCCTATGATATTATTTCTTTTTTCCTGTCAGCATCTCCCAATTTCTGTTTCAGGGGAAGGGCATAACTAAGTGTTCAGTGCAATAAAAGGTCCTATGGTGAAATAAGTGTGGGCATACCAGGTTAAACAGAGTTTAAAAGATTTCTTCATTCAGAATTATCCGGAGTTTTACGTACATCTGATGTGCATCACAAGTAGAGACTACCAGATTATTTGCCTGTAGAACCCCTTGCTTCCTGTCAGTAGCACATCTTGTGGATAGCTGCAAAAGCTTGGTAAATGCTCTTCTATTTCAAGATGCCTAACTGGGCTCCCTAATGGGAATTCTGTGAGGCAGAAATAACATTTTCACCAAGGAGAAAACCAAGGCTCAGAAAGGCGAAGTGAATTTCTCAGGTCCCACATGAGTTGATCAAGTAGGTGAAGAAATAGCATATTGATTATAAATTACCTGAGTTCAAATCTTTATTCTATCACTTACTAGCTGTGGGACCCCAGGAAAGTTAGGTAAACTCTGTGTGCCTTATAGGTAGATGCAGGAAGGTAGTATGTCTAAAACCCTTAGGGCACTGCCTCCACCAGCACGCGCTTCACAAATGTTGTCTCTTGTTCTTTCAGGCCCCTGTCCACTGCTGTGTGGCCTTTATTAGGTTTCTCACTCCTTCAGGTCAGACCCTTAGCTTTGTATACCTTTATTGCTCACCAGAGCCTTGGACACAGTATACATTTAAATCAGTGATTCTCAACCTTGCTAATGCCGTGACCCTTTAATACAGTTCCTGTGGGTGGTGACCCACAGGTTGAGAACCGCTGACTTAAATCTTTGTCCAAATGACGGGGTCATCCATATAACCTAAGTGTTCTAGACTGAAACAAACATTTTAATCACACATTTGACAGTATCTGCCTTACAGAGTAGTTTAACATGGATTGCAGCTTACAGTGACTTTACCTTACATCCTTTGCGACCTCTAATTCAGGATGTAACTCTAAAGCACTCTTCATGAAACAGTCTCAATTTTAAACCTAGTTATTACATAAAACAATATATAATGTGACATTCAAGAAGGAAAATTGTTTCCCTAAAATATCACCCCAAAACAGAAAATAACATAACAAAAAAGTGTGATGTAATATCCAGTGAAATTTTTGATAGTCTCCTTAAAAGTTTATTTTCTTTATTTTGTTTTTTCCTTCATATTTCAACCTACTCGTTTCTTTATTACATTTTCTTTTTTGACTGATAGCTAATTTATTCTCAGTTCAAACAATATTATACAACATCGCATGCTTCCATATTGGCTTTAGTTCCCTAATTACTTGGATTTTTTTTTCTTTTTCTTTTTCTTTTTTTTTTTATTAAATCACAGCAATGTACATTCATACTATCATGGGGTACAGTGTACTGTTTCTGTATACAATTTGAAATACTTGCATCCATCTGGTTAACATAGCCTTCATGTCTTTTTCTTAGTTACTGTGTTAAGACATCTACATATTACATTTTCTTTACTCAGCTCTGTCATCTGCAGTTTCAGTTTTGGTATCTGTAAGGCCAGAAGTTGTATTGTCCTTAACTCCATTTCCTCTAAGCTGCTGCTAGGGGCCCATTGCAGTGGTGGTGCTCCTACTACCATCAGAATGCCGCAGAGGGACTGATGTGTGGGACTGCAAGGCTCACCTTGTGTCCTAGGGCACATGTGTTCATTTGCGGAAGCACCTTCTTCTTGCCTACCTGGCTCTGTCTCTTTTCTATTTGCTATAGAGATTAATTCAGATATACGTAGAACATGCAAGAATGAACAAACATTAAATGAGTAATTAAAATGTGAAGTAAAGTAATCGTTGGCATTTCTGCCATTTAGCTGCTCTGTTTGCAGGATACATAATGGATATTGGCAAATTTAAAGCATACTAATTCTATTTGTAAAACAAGTACTTTTACTTCCTATATGACTTTTGTGTGCCAGGTGAGCTGATGAATAAGAAGAAAATTATGAACCAGTCATTTTTTTGTGTTTCTTTATAATGCTGATAGGAGAAGACTGTATGCTCTACATGATTTTAAGTGTAGTTCAGGTGATAGTTTTTTTTTCCACATTAATCCACCATCCATCATATTCCTAGCACATAGATGGCAATGACTATGTGATCATGGCCGAATTATAGCTAATATTACTAGTAGTAGTATTTAATCTGGGGACAGGGAAGACCTTGCTAAAAAGTTCTAAAACTCTGAAACTATAAATGAAAAGATTAAGATATTTACATAAAAAATTCTTCAGTGGTAAAAAATCCCATAAAGCCAAAAGACAAACGCCCAGAGCATAAAAACATTTCCACCATACATGACCAAGAACAAGGTTTTAACATACAAATCAGTTTAAGATCTTATAAATTCAGAAGAAGATAACACCACAAAAGCATGGACAAAGGACATGAGGAGGTAGAGTTAGCTTAGAAACACAATATGCTATCAGAATGAGAGCCATGTAGTCTGTAGGCTGACCTGAACTTTTATCTTTTGTCCACTTTGGCAAGATCAAATATTGTAAGAAAATGCATATGGATTTTTTAAATAAGAAAAAGCAGGGATAAAACAAAATTATATCTTTACCTTTTTCTGTGTTTACAGTGTGTTAAAATGGACACCATCAATTTCTTGGCAACAATGCTAATTCTTCACTCAACTCAGTGTATTATTCAGTTGACTACAATTAAATTAATAATATACAGATGGGGCTCAGTGCCCGTAGCACAGTGGTCATGGCATTGGCCACATCCAGCAAGGCTGGTGGATTCAAACCTGGCCCAGGCCAGCTAAACAACAATGCCAACTCTAATAAAAAAATAGCCGGGCATTGTGGTGGCCGCCTGTAGTCACAGCTACTTGGGAGGCCACGGCAAGAGAATCACTTAAGCCCAGGAATTGGAGGTTGCTGTGAGCTGTTGACGCCATGGCACTCTACATGGCATAGAGTAATGCCATTATGCACTCTACATGGCATAACGAGAAAATAATAATAATAATGTACAGATGGTTATTCACTTATGATGGCTCAACTTACAATTTTTTGACTTTATGATGGGTAAGTCAAAAAGTATCTATATATTAAGGTAATTGTTGAGATTCAAGAACTTATCACAGAAACAGGGTAAACATAGCTATTAGTTAAACTTAGAAAAAATATCATAAAATCAAATTATTGCTCTTAACATTACGTTCTCCTCTAAATGAAAGTTGGTTCGGTCAGTGTGGTGTTAGAGGAAGTAATGATAGACTATTTGGAGGTCTATGTGAAATAATCTTAAGAAGGGAAGTGGGGAATATAAAAAACTAAATGAGGCCAATGTTTGTTTGTTTTTTTATAAACTTTTAAATTTGGAGAATTAGACTTGGCCTCACTGTATCTATTGTAGTTCATAGTTTATCATTTTCACATGATACTAATTAACATCGGATGACTTTTAATTGTAGTTAACAGAAGGCTGTGACTATATATCAGTCCTTACCTTCATTCCACACACTGGAAATCATCTAGCACCTACACATGCCAGACAAAATCAGCAAGCTGTATTTCCTTTGCAGATTGACCAAATCAAAAAACATCTTTAGAAATGAGGCTTAAATAGGAACATGTTGATCACGTTATATACAGCTCAATTACATAAACATGAAATGAGTAATATTGAAACATACAGCATTTTTTTAAGATAGTGTATGAATATAAGAAAAGAGTCTGGAAGAAACCTCACTAACCTGGTAATAACAAGGTGACAGGGAGGTTTGGGAATGTGTATAAGTGAACAGTCAAGAGGTCTTTATTTGGAATATTTCAGTTTTTTTTTTTTTGTTTTGTTTTGTTTTTGAGATAGAGCCTCAAGCTACCCCCTGGGTTGAGTGCCCTGGCCTCACAGCTCATAGCAACCTCCAACTCCTGGGCTCAAGCGAGTTTCCTGCCTCAACCTCCCAAGTAGCTGGGACCACAGGCGCCCACCACAATGCCCAGTTATTTTTTGGTTGCAGCCATCATTGTTCTTTGGCGGGTGGGGCTGGATTCCAACCCACTACCTTAGGTGTATGTGGCTGGCGCCTAAGCCACTTGAGCCACAGGCGCCGAGCCAATATTTCAGTTTTTACCAAAGAGAATATATCCATATTATTTTGTATAACTAAAATTATTTTAAAATTTAGAGGAGGTTATATTTCATACTTATAAAGCAATGAAATTCTGCAAAGAGGTATACCTTTTTGTACTATAAGAACCTTAACAATGAGGAGTGCTTATTGACAATGATTTTAAATGATTGTGCAGAATAACTGAATTTTGAAAATAATTTCCTAAAGATATCTCAGCTCTTTTTTGGAGACCTCTCAAGAGATGGAAGCATGTGCAGCTTAATTACATATGCCTATGGATTGTATTCCACTCACAACAATAAAAACAAACTCCAGCTACAAATCTAACAATATTACTAATTCATTACAGCCAGTACTTATTTTCTTCATTAACTTTTTATTGTTATTTTCGACTTACACAGCATGCACAAATGCAGCAATTATATGTTGAACAAGAAAAGGAAAATCTCTATGTTCAACGTACTGTATGTCAGAAGTCATTACTTCACCAGAGCTTTGGGAAAAAACACAAAATAAAAGCAGCCTTTTAAAAAGCAAGTATAATTAACCACAAAAAGTAGGTGGGCTGGGTGGCGCCTGTGGCTCAGTGGGTAGGGTGCCGGCCCCATATACCAATGGTGGTGGGTTCGTAGCCTGCATTGGCTAAACTGCAACAACAACAACAACAACAATAACAACAAAAAAATAGCTGGGTATTCTGGCAGGTGCCTGTAAAAAAATGAAAAAGAAAAAAAGTAGGTGGGCTGAGCTACTAATCTACTCTACTAAGAGTCAGTTTATTATGTGTATAACATGATATATATCAGCCTGCCTAACTATACCTTATTGCATAAAATGTTTTGTTGATGGTGAAAAAGTTTTAAATCTTTTCCTGAAAGGAGGGCTTTATGTTGACTAGTAAGTAGCCAAAGTCAAAGGCAATGTCCAGTGTCTAATTCTATATTTTTGTTGTTAAGATCTTGCTCTGTTGCCTGAGTTAGAATGCAGTGGCATCATCATAGCTTACTGCGACTTCAGACTCCTGAGCTCAAGAAAATAGGAGGTCATGATGAGTGAAATTACAGGGGTATAATCAATGAGAAAGCTGAGAGTTCAGTACATTTTAGATAGAAAGGAGGATACATGTATTTAAACTAAAGATTTCAAAAGTAGCACAATTCTGAACGGCTAAGTTCCAGTTGTACCTGAGAGTAGGTTGACTGTATATGATGGAGGTGGCTGAACTGAGTGATGGAAAAACTACAGGGTGGGCAATTCACAGGACTGAAGGCAAGTAAGAGAACAGGAGAACAGAACTGAGCAAGATGCCAGAGACTGCAGTGAACACAGAGCAACAGAAGAGGAGCGATGGGGGGAAGTAGAGCTGGCTTCAGAGGGACAGTGAAGAAATAGTGAAAGCACTGATCCCAGTTTTCAACCTCACTTTGTGGCTTGGAAGTTAACTATTTCTACTCATGAAGATACAAGATTCACGTACCCCAAGAAAAGCAACAGTCTTAGAGAAATTTAATAATTTGCTCAAGTTTAAAGCGTAAGTAAACAGCAGAGTTAGAATCTATGTTTTTTCTGCTATTATAGATAGCCTCTGGATTAGGGTTCCCTAAATATACTTTCTTACTCACCTTAACATACTCAGTACTGAACACAGACCTTTATGTTCTAAGTTTTGTAGTATCAAATTATGTAAGGAATAGAAGCTAAATTCTAGGCCTTTTCTTCGGCCTCCAGCACCGTGGTAGGCACTCAGGTGCTCTGTGTATTATTGTTGTGGATCATGGTGGAACTCTATACAACTAAAAAATAAAAACATTTCTGTTTATAGGCCGTATCTCTTATCGCACATTTCCTTTCAAGATTTATTCTTGGCTCGGCGCCTGTGGCTCAATCGGCTAAGGCACCAGCCACATACACCTAAGGTGGCGGGTTCAAATCCCCAGCCCGGGCCCACCAAACAACAACGATGGCTGCAACCAAAAAATGGCCAGGCGTTGTGGCGGGCGCCTGTGGTCCCAGCTACTTGGGAGGTGGAGGCAGGAGACTCGCTTGAGCCCAGGAGTTGGAGGTTGCTA
>CAUYQV010119158.1:0-40830 GCA_963574575.1 Galagoides demidoff
TGAGCACCCTGTGGGCTATGGTGCTTTTCAGGGGCTGTGCTCCATGCAGCCCACTGGTGAGAGCCTCCCCGGGGCTCCTCATCTCTTGTGAAGACCAGGGGCTCAGGTACATTCTGCTGCTGCTCCAGCAGGAAGCTGCAAGGACAGTGGGATGAACGGCACAGCAGGGCTCTCCTGCTATCCGGGCGGTTACTGCAGATCAGAAAAAGATCTGTCCCTAGAGACGAATCCCAGTTTCTGAAACTGCAGCTGAGAGGAGGAGAAAAGGTAAGTGGTCACTTGCTGCTAGAGTCGGAGCAAAGCAGGGGATTACCAGGAGAGAAGGGCGCGCTCGCCACAGGGCTGTCTGCAGCAAACAGCCGTCTCCCCATCCCCAGCCACAAACCTGCTGCCAATCAGCACCTGTCCATGTGGGTTCAGACGTCCAGCCCTGCAGCAGGCAGGCCCCACCATGGCCCAGATGCCCAGGCCAGTGTGGACACACCTCTTCCCTGGCACTGAGCCTGGCTCTGACCTGGTGCTGCTGGGAAGGCATCCGTAGGCTCATTCAGATCCCCGTCAGTGAACTTCACCATAGGGATCTTGTCTGGGCCCATATCCTTTAAGGGGGAGTGTTCTCTACAGCAGGATCCAGAAGAGGCCAGAGCTGAGAGCATAGGAGGGATGGAACTGGCCATTCCAACTTGCCCATGGAGGGGTCCCATGGCAAGGAATGAGGGTGGCCTCCAGGAACAGCCTAGCCAACAGCCAGCCAGGAATCAGGGACCTCATTCCCACAACCATAGGAACTGAATTCTACTAATAGGAGGGAACTTAGAAGAGCAGTTTCTCCAGAAGGTCCAGAGGAGGCCGATGCCAGCCAGGAGGGGCTTGTGCAGAGATGCAGCCTTCTGGCAAACTCCAGGGAGCTGGGGGCCGGGTGGAGGATTGAGGCAGCCAGACAACACCATGCAGAGAGCACGGGCTGGGGATAGCCAGGGAGTGGGGGCGACTTCTGTCTCCCACATCCAGAAGGGTGGCAGAGGTCTGGGAAGCCTGCCCCAGACACCCCTTCCTCCTTCACACACATTCTTTTCACCAGTGTCCCCTACCCCCGTCACAGGTTCCTGAGCTGCCCTGGAATTCCTTCACTGGGCATGAGATGAGGCCTTGTGTTCTATCATCACAGAAGAAAGGCTCAGAGTGCAAACTGCTGGCTAAGGCAAGGCCGGGCAGAGTGAGGGTTACCCACCCTTCGGAGACAGCACAAGGGCATTCAGCCTGTGGACCAGGAGGGGAAATCTAGGAAGAGGCCCCTTCTCCCTGCAGTGAGGACAACGGAGCTGTGGCCACGGGCGTCTGCCACCCCGAGAGCCTGGTGAGAGGGGACAGAGGTGGGGCCTCCCTTTCCCCCATTCCCTGGTCAAGGAAATCCCAGAACTGAATTGCAGTTCTGAGAGCAGGTCTGCCCAGGGAGGGGTGCCCTGCACAGGGGTCACCTCACAGTTGAGTCTCCCCCACCCCATGCTTTTCTTTGGTTTTCAGTCGGGGCCCAGAGTAGCAGCGGATGGAGTAGAACCTCACTAGAATGCTGGAGATTGAAGTGCTTGGCCACCCTGCTCCGGGATGAGTGAGTCAGAAACCCAGGGGAGGCCCCCAGCCTGCCACCCAGGCCTCCACGTGGTTCTGACCTCTGCTCAGGTAGGAGGAATTCTGTCCTAAGGTGCAGGCTACCAAATCATGCTCCTGAGGTGTCCATTGCTAAAGGATGACAGAAAGAAACAGTTGCAGAAGACCTGACCAGGCGATCCCTGTGCTTTCCTCAGGAGTCCTAGCAAACAGCTGAGATTTCTAAAACACACTTAGATGTGCCCAGAGCTCCTTAGATGAATAACGTGCAAATCAATAGTCCAGCAGACAGAAAGGAAAAGCCTGCAGTCACAGGGTGAGTAACGATAAAACTTCTTGATTCTATGACTCATTGTAGACAGGCCTGAAAATATATTCTCAACTTAAAGTTGCTTCAAATATTTTCTCCAGGTCTGAAAACCAGAGGAAACTTGACCCATGACCTGTACCTATTTCCCCACCAGCATGGCCATGACAAGTTGCTCCTTCAGCCCTGGGTGGCTCAGCAAACCCACACCCTGCACCCTGTTCTGCCGCGGTGTGAATCTGCCAAGGTGGTGATTGCTACCTGGTAGCTTCTGGCCCTGTGAGGGAAAAGGTGGATGGTCCTAGGTGGCTGAGTCTGACTGACAGTGAAGGAACCAGTGAGCACAGGAAGAGAAACATGAGAGGCCTGTTACCTGTATGTGGGAAGGAAACAAGACAGTAATAAATGCCAATGTTCTTTTTTTTTTTTTTATTTTTAGAGTCAGAGTCTTACTCTGTTTCCCAGGCTAGAGTGCTGTGGCATCAGACTTGCTCATAGCAACCTCAAACTCCTGGGCCCAAGTGATCCTTCTGCCTCAGCCTCCTGAGTAGCTGGGACTGCAGGCACCTACCACAGTGCCTGGCTAATCTTTTCTATTTTTGGTAGAGATAAAGAGACCTTGCTCTTGCTCAGGCTGGTCTCAAACTCCTGAGCTCAAGGGGTCTTCCTGCCTCAGCAGAGTGCTGGGGTTACAACTGCATCTGGCCGTTCTTCAGAGTAGAGGGATCCAAATAGCACAGCAATCACAATATATCAGTCTGACCTGCTTTCACTTGCAACACTTCTGATACCAAACGAGTAGGGGTTTCCCACACCCGCAACCAGTTCTCCGACTCCACAGACACTGAGTGTCTACAATTTCGTTCAATTCTGGCACTAACCACACAGGTTCAAGGGCTCGGTCCCCCAGGATTGCCCTGACTTCTGACGCTAGTCCAAAGTGCCCAGGGCACCCACACTCATGTCCAGCCTGGCTGCAGTCAAGGGTTCCTGCACTCCCCTCACCTCAGGCCCCAGTTTCATGCTCAGTAATTTGCCGGAACAGGTCACAGGACTCGGGAAGGCCCACTGCTCGCTGGCACCAGTTGTCACCAAGCCTGCAGCTCACAACACGAGCTGGGAAGATGTAGCAGAGGTGGGTGGGTGGGGGTGGTCAGGAGCTTCCACACTGTTCCGGGCTGCCACCCTCCTGGCACTTCCTGGTGTTCACCGACCTGGAAGCTCTCTGTATTCTGTCACATGGGGGTGGTTTCTGGTGGCTTCATGACACAGGTGTAATTGATCCAGTCATTCACTATTGGTGACTAACTCAATCTCCAGCTCCTCTCCCCTTTCTAGAGGTCATGGGTTGAGCTCTAGTCTCACCTAACCTTCCTGGCCACCAGCCCCTACCCCAGCCCTCTCATTAGCATTCAGGTGACCTTCTTATCCCCCTAGAGATTCCAAGGGTTTCAGCTCTGGGCCAGAAACCAGGCTCAAAGACGGAAGATACGGCCAGGTATCCCTGTGAATACACAAGTCCCCAGGGGAAAAGGTGCCAAGCAGGACTAGGCCCTGTCCACGTCCGAGGGCAGGTGGGCCTGGGCAGGTCTGATACAGGCAGCCTGATGCCCTCTTTTTCTGGACCAGTTGGCCTTAGATAAAATTTGCCCTCTGCGATGATTAAGTCCTTGGAGCTATGCTCACATCTACCTGACATTCTAGTTATGGCAGGGAAGGGGCAGAGGGCACCCACACTCTTTCCACATGGAATCTGGGTCACACACACACACACTCCCCACCCTCGGCTTCCTGCTCCTGACACACATTCTCTGCCCCGTGGTGCAAAGGTGAGGTCTGAGGTCTTGGGCTGTTCTGAAAGCTTCCCCAGCAGCCTGTTCCCAGGCCAGCTCTGAGTGCTGACCCCACAGTCACTTCCCCTCCTCCATATCCTGTCCCTTCAACAAGGGGGAGCAGGTGGGACCATTACTCATAAATGATATCAGGCTAAAAAAAGGATTCTGATTAAGAAAAGAAACAAAAATCCCTACACCGACTGGCTGAAGCTTTTCAGATCAGCTGGATGGTTTTTCTCACCACACAGAAAGTGGGCCAGTTGCTTTCTGTACGTTTGTCTTAAGTACCAGGAGATTCTCAGACGGTTCCTAACATTTTCTTTTTTCAAAGTGCACTTTCCACAGGAATTAACTCTTAACAGGTCCCAAACAGGATCTGCCTTTGGGACGCTTGGGTCATCAAATAAAAGGAACCTTCCCAGGTGATGGCCTTTGCCAAGGTGAAGAAGGGATGTGAGGTGACACCCCCAGCTTCTCCCCCCCGTCAAAATTTCTTGAGGTGACACCCCCAGCCCCATCACAGTTTCTTAAGTTGCGTGTTATTTCTCTCCAGGATTTTATTGGGCTGTGTGTGAGGGACTGTTTTGAGGAAACAGCTGTGAACAAAGTGTCTGCCTTCACAGACCTCCCCAACAAATGCAGAGTTTGCCAGAGGGTGATAAGTGCCTGAGGGGGAGGGCGTTCCATAAGGGCAGCCCGCAGGCGGCGACTTTCTGGGTGTCTCCTCCAAGCACTTGTTCATTTCGAGGGCACCAGCCATGTGAGCGTGCCAAGGACAGAAAGCGGGATGGGACCCACAGGTCCCTTCCTGGGATAGTGGCCCCGCCAGCCCTACGGAGCAGATGAAGGAGTCGGTTTTCTCCCTGCCGTCCCCAGCCTCTGCCAAGGCAGGAGGCAGCTCGGGGCCCCAGCGTGGCTGTCCACCGCCCCTGCGGGACCGGGCGTAACGGGGCGGGACCCGGGGCCACACCTAGGCTTCCCCTGCAGCCCCAGGGCGCCAGGGCGCACAGCGACGCGCCCCGCGCTTCCTGTCTCGCCGCAGTCCTCCTCCGCGCCGTGACGCGCCAGGCTTTGACCAAATATGTCCCTTTCCCCTCCCTCGCCTGCCCCGCAGCCCGCAGGCGCCCAGAGCCTCGGGGTTGCCGCTTGGACGTCGTCCTGCCTGGGAGTCGCGGGCCGGCCCCGCGGGGATGCCCCCGGCGCGATGCCCTTCAGGAAAGGTAGGGTCCACTGACACGACGCGCGCCCGCCCAAGCGTCCCGGAGACCTGCGCGGCCACCTGCGGCACCGGAGGTTCCGTCCCCGCCAGGCGCCGAAGCCCCGCGCGCCCGGGCTGCGGCAGAGCGAGACGCGCGCCGCCTGTTCCCGCGGCCTGCGCTGCCCTCCGGCCCCACCTTGTCATCTCTGGCCCCGCACTGTTCCCTCTGGCGACTCCTTGGCCGCCCCACGTGCCAGAGCAGGGGCAGCGGAGCGCGGAGGGCGCGAGTCCCGGCACTTTGTGCGCGTCCCTGCATCCCGCCTCAGGCTACTGGGAACCAGAGGGGCCGGGCGGCTTTCCCGGTGGCGGTCCGGGCGGCCGTCCTGGTGTAGGTGCAGGCAGGCGCAGCTGCGGCGCCGGGCAGTAGTTCGTTTAACTGCCTCAAGGGGTTTCTTGCCCAGAACCGAGCTCGTGGGTGGCGACGGCCCAGAAACGCAAAGGGAGCCCGCGAGGGCGCGAGCCCCTCTGCAGGCGCTGCCTCCGCGCCACCAGGCACCGAGCGGCCCTGGGCGGCTCTGCGCTGTGTGGGGCCTGCCACGAGGGCCCATGTGCCCAAGGCTCCGGGCTGGCTGGGGTCGCCATTCCACAGGCCGGGTGGGGCCACTCTCAGCTCAGAGCCTGGGACAGAAGTGGGAGCCTCAGAGGGTGGGGAGACAATTGTACTTTCACACTGGAGTGGAGCGACTCCCGGGTTAGGAGGGGCTTAGGCTCTGGTGACGATTGTCTCCCATGTGCCTGGGCACACCGAGCCCTAGACTGGCCTCCCCAGGGCCCGGGCTGTCCCCGCGGCCCTCCCCACCCCTCCACCTTCCTGGCTGCCCCCTCCTCCTCTCCTAATTCGCAAGAACGTTAGCGTGATGCCACCGGTGCCCTGAGGATGCCCTGGCCCCCTCCCTTGGATTCCAAGGTGCCAGTGTGGGGTTGGTGAAACTCCTGCCCTGTGGGGGTGGGGAGACCGAAAGGGAGGTGATGTCCAGAGAGCAAGGATGGTGAGTTCTGTGCCACTGCCACTGTCCTCAGGGTCTCCATTATTTCATGTACAATGTGGTCACCTCCTCTCTCTAGGTTGCCTGGAAGCGCTCAGGATCCCTGCCCCACCCCCATCAACTGTAGCGTGAACGGTCATTTATCTGTGAGGTCAGCGCTCCTGCCCACTTTGGTCCCGCGGTGTCTGGTTGGCAAACTTCTAGAAGGTGCTTACTTGTCATGGCATTCAGGGGCCGCCTTACCCAGCGAAGTATTAAATAACTGGGCTGCTCAAGTGTTACTTGGAAAGATTCGCTTTGTGAGAGTACATTGTAGTGAATTATTAGACCCCATAGGACAAAACATTTGGAAACGCCAGCCAAGTTAAGCTCTGGTCTTGCCGTTTTTAGTCTGAAGAAACTTTGCTGGGTGAAGAGGAAAACGTCATCCTCCCATTCTGGGGATGACACCGTGTGGAGGTCCCAGGGCCTAAGAAGTGGTGGCTTCTCTCTGGGGACCAGGGTGGCTTGGCTCCGAGACTGGGCTCTTGATTGAGAGCTGCTTTCAGGTCTTGAATCCTCCTGCAGGTGCATTCCAAATATCCTCACGTGTCTCCACATTCAGAAGGCACAAGGGGAAGCTTTATTAATAATAACAATTGGAAACAAAATTAACATTTGTCAGGCAGCTTCTGAGCGCCTGGAAAACTGTGCAAAGTGCGTCGCATTGCGCATGTCACCCTCACGGTGACCCCTCAGTGCCTGGTATTATTATTTCCTTTTAAAGATAACGGAAATGAGGCCACACATCTCAGTGAATCATGACACACAGCCGGGTCTCAGACCTCCGTAGCCTGCCTTTCCCATAGGGGCCACCCTAGGAGAGGACAGCATAGGACCAGATATGTGATCAATACTGGGCAGAAACCGTGTGTTATGAAAAGTTCTGCCACAGGCCAGACGCTCCTGGAATCCTAGCACACTGGGAGGCTGAGGCAGGTGGATTGCTTGAGCTCAGGAGTTTTGAGACAAGCCTCAGTAAGAGCGAGACCCGTCTCTATTAAAAATGGGAAAATTAACCAGGTGTTGTGGCAAATGCCTGTAGTTGCAGCTACTCAGGAGGCTCGAGAGAATCGCTTGAGCCTAAGAGTGTGAGGTTGCTGTGAGCTAGGCTGATGTCACTGGACTCTACCCAGGGCGGCAGAGTGAGACTCTGTCTCAAAAAAAAAAAAAAAAAGTTCTGCCATGAACAGTCAGTGACTTCTTCACACTGGGGCCGTCCCCAGTAGAGACACAGGCTCAGATGTCTGCATCTTCTGAATCTTTGGGAGCTATGGAGGCAGACAGAAGCAGAGAACAACGGAGTCTTCTGCTAGATGGCAAGGTCCCTGAGGGCACTGCCGTCACAGGTGCTGAATTCAGAAACTCTGGTTGGGGTATGGTGGAGAACTTGGCCATCCAGAGGTCAAGGCCATGGCTTCTGGATGTATTTCTCAGTCATTTGTAGGGCCCAGAGTCTCCGTGGATGTTGCAGGAGGGCAGGAAACAAGTTATCTCACATTGAGGGATGGAGCCCTTCCAAATTCCTGCAGGTCAGCTACTTGAGACAAGAACTCAGTGGCAGACAGACCCATGTTGGACCTCACCTTTTCTCCCCATAAGAGCCCATCCTGAGAAGAGGCACTCATGGATTGGCATTGGGCCATCACTGACCCTTCCGCCCTCTGCTGAGCGCCTGTGCTGTGCCAGGCGCTGCCCCTTGGGGTCTCTCCCTCAGCAGGGTGTGCTCTTAGGGGGTCGCTCTTCTCCCTTGGTGCCTAGGAGCCTGCTGAATGTGGTCTGGGCTCCCCAGTCACTTCTGGCCTACATGCAGCGTCCTCCCTCAGGAGAGGGGACCTGCCGACCAGGCTGAGTCAGCTCCTTCTCGGATCAGGGGCCTTCTGGTCCCAAGTCCCTACCCCCCCCCATGGTTTATCAGTCCAATTCTCTGCTGGTAACATCTTTCCAGGCCTCATATCCTTGAGCTGCGTCCTCTGACATGTTTCCCTTACTCCTAAAAGTGCACTTTCTGCTGTGGTCAGGCGTGTTCCTCGGCATCTGACAGTGGCCACCCAGAACCTTCTCTGGGTGTGTGATTTCATCTGTTGCTTCCGTGCTCAGACCCAGCCCACCTCCTTCAGCCTCCCCAGCTTCCTGCTACAGTCGTGCACACAGGCACACAGGCACGCAAGCTTCTGACCTTTCTCTAAGGCCCTTCTCAAGCTCCTGTATTCTCTGACAACTTTTCCATCTGTCCCACAAGCCGGGCATCTCTTGCAGGTATATACTGTCCCTTAACCAGAGCTGAGCACTCATTTGTTCTGAGAATGCATCCTGCATGGCAATCTTGTGAGCTGTGAGGTAGGGTCTGGACTCCACACTTACGCGGGCCTGGTGAGTACTTCATAAACTAATGCACTTGGTTAATCTGTCAGAATCTCCATTCTCTTTGGCAGAGCTCATCCAAGACCCTTACACACTGAACACTATCCTGGTGACATGCACACTAAAAGCCTTGACTTCAGCATTATAAAATGAATCCATGTAGCAATAACATATGTACCCCCTCGATATGAAAAAAAGATTGTTATTAACCCTAAACACTGACAGATGACTGTCATCCCTTGTCGGTAATCTAAAATAAAGACAATACCAAGCCATCCAAGGAAGAGGAATACATTTCTGATTTGTACTACAGTCATTATTTTAATATTTTATTTTTTGGAACCACCAAATATCAGATTATAAACACCACCTGGTGTGCAGGCCTGCACAGTTTGCCTGAGGTTAGCTCAGCCCTTGGGGGCTCATTCACTTGGTTTCTTTTTGAATGGTGCTAAAAACACCACCTGCTCCTAAGTCCTCAGGAACTGTAGATCCTCAAATTCCCCCACACAGCTGCTCCTCTGCCCGCTGCAGTGAACTAGGAGGAGATCCTTTAACTTCCCAGCCCACTGGAGTTTCCCAGAACAGCCCTGCAACTTCTGTGTGTGCCGTCCTTGATACTGTACATGGCTGAATCTGGATACAAAGAACAAAGGACAAAGGACTTGCAAGTCACTTGAGAAGCTTGAAGAGGGTGGGGAGGGGACAGGCAATGAGGACCTGCCCCAGCCCTCATTCTGTTCGGGAGTGCAGCTTGGGGATTCTCATAACACATGCCACTTCCCAGCCCCCAGCACCAGGACTTCCAGGAGCCTCTGAGCAGACACCACTCACTCACTCACTCACTCCACAGCACTATGGTCACGCTTGAAGCCTATTTGCATACGGTTCTGGAAGTTGCTCAGGCCGTAAGCGTAGGCGTGGTTGGAGGAAGCATAGGGAAGAGTTGGTAACATGTATGAGGATGGCAGGGTGTGGGGGCAAGAAGCAGGTCCACCTGCCTGGGCTCCAGTGGGGAAATCTCAGTGAAGCTGCGGAAGATCACCTGGCCTCAGTTTACCCAGCTGTCATCTTGCCTCCAGGTCCAATTCTGAGAATGCTGCTTTCAGTCCCTTCCATGCTTGCCACACCTCTTCCAAAGCCCCCTAACTAGGTTGGCTGCAGGAGGCAAAGGGAATTCCACCTGCACCTTTGTCCCCCATAGACTTTGTACCGCACATCCCGCCTGGCACCTTCCCAAACTCTGCGTTTGCAGGCAAATGGCTGAGTCAGAGGCCACCACCCTGAATTCTCCAGGCTGTGTGCTCCTTTGGCTTTGACTCAGGATGGGGATTTATGGCCAAAGGGTGTCAGTGTTCGGATCCAAGCCCCTGGATGCACCATTATGCCCTTCCTCTTGCCGAGACAGCCTGGACCCTGGTCTCTGACGTCTGCCATCCTCATCACCAGTCTGCAGCTCCTTCCAGTGGCTCTGGGTCAAAGAACCCTCCAAGTTGTCTAGTAGCCTGTCCTTCCTGCCCCACTTCAGGAAGGAATGATGGTGTACCATGCAGAAGGCCAGAGGAAACAATTGAGTTAATTTATTTTGAAAGCTCAAAGGCCCAGTGTTTTCTTTGTGTTTTTAATTGTAGGCAACTTAGAAAATGATAAGGAAGAACACAGAACTTGCTTATCCTTTCATGACCTGCAGGGGAGGAGGAGTACCAAGATTTCCTGCTGAGGGCAGGACAGTGAGTGGGGACAAAAGAGAACAGTCCCTATCTGTGGACATTCCCCCATCGCCTGCTTCTGCACACCCCAGACACGAGTGGCAATTTGTATACAGGCTCTGAGCAAGGGGTCTGGCTCTGGGGACATCCCAGGTCCTGGCTGGAGCAGCCAAAGGACGTCTGAAGAGCAGAAGGGTTTGCATCTGATGCCACTTCCGTGAGCAGCCTCCCCAGAAGTCTCCGGAAGGGGCTCTGACTCTGACATGACAGCTTAGCAAACACCCGCTCCCCCCGCCCCCAACCTGGGTTTCAACACTCACTTGTCAGAAAGAGAGCCTCCCTGCAGCCCCTGACCTCCTGGTCAGATGAACAGTAGGCAGATTTTATAGGGGAGCAGCCCCAAGCATTGGCATCTCCCCCCTGAAGTGAGGGGCACTGAGGTGCCTCCGGTGCTCATGAGGTTTTGGCTGCTTGCCTGGGATGCTGCCCCCCGGGAATGGGACTCTGAATGTCCTCTGGGAGTCCTGTCCTATCTCAGGAGTAGAGGAAGGTTTAATCAGTTGGTGGAGGCAGGCAGTGGGGAAGGACCCCCGGGGCAGCGTGGTTTTGAAAAGGAAAGAGAAAGAGAAAGGGGTGAGGAAGCTGCTGCTGCCCACAGCCTCGGGGAAGGCTGGTTTCCGCACCGGGGTTCTGTGAGTGTGGGCGGCAGAGGTTGGCTCTGAGCGGGGCAGGGAGGAACAGCTTCACAGGAGGACAGGACAGACTCCTGTGGCTCCTGTCCCAGGCTACGCAGGCGAACGAACTGGGGAGCTTTGCCCCAGAACTCTGATTTAGTATTCTGGCTTGATGGGCAAAAAGTGTCATGCTGGTGTTTTCTAGACTATTCCATTGGTTGGAAAGAGAGTCTGGTCTTGTTCCAATAGATGTGTGGGTGGTGACCCACACATTTGAACTTGCTGTTGGGGCCTCAGCTGTGGGACTGGACACCTCCTCTCCTGGGCTGCTCTGCAGGAGGCCTCTGGGTGAGATTTAGGACCAGGTAAGGCTGAGGCTCTGCTCAGGGATCTCTCTGGCACTGCTGTGGGGCACAGTACTCCAAGGGGCTTTTTGAGCCTGGCAGCCTGGGAGGATGAGTCTGGGCAAGAGGCTGAGCGGCACCACCACCGTAACCAGCCACCTGCAGAGCCAGATTTCTCCGGGACATTCAGAAAAGGAACATTTTGAGCACACTAACAAAGAGAGTCTGTAGATCTGGTGGCTGAGGACATTTAGCAGAAAAAGCAAGAAACATAATCAGAAGGCTGCCCCCTCCTGCTCTTGCCTCCCCTTGTCCTAGATGTCATGGGAATCACTTCATGAGCCCTGCAGGCATCTGGCTGCCCAGTAGCGCAGGTGGGGATGCGGCAGTGAGCTAGACAGACCAGTGCCTGCCTGCCCTGGAGCAGTGAGCACGTGAACACTGCGGCCCCCAGGGCAGAGTGGTAGGATGGAGACCCACGGGAGGGAGGGAGCAGGTGGTGCTGACTGCTCCCAGGGCATCCCAGGTGAGGAGGGGCAAGTGCTGGGGGGACCTGGGGAGGGGCCTGGGAGCAGCAGCGGGCTGGGGTAGGGCACTGACGGTGGGTGCAGGTCCTCCTCGGCCACAGGTAGGCTCCTGAGGGTTTAGAGGATTAACTTGATGTTATAAAATCTACAGAGATCTGGAGAGTAGACTGTAGAGTGTGGAGGTGGGGCAGGCAGGTGGGGCAGGAGTCTTTGGGTGTCATGCAGGTGGGTGGTGACAGAGGCTGAGATGGGGGGGAGGCTGGATTCCGAATATATTTAGGAGACAGAGCAGGCAGGATCTGCTGATGGATTCAGTGTGGGGTGGCAGAAAGGGTGAGTCACCGATGCCTCCTACAGCTGCCTGCTAGCAGTCTGATATGTGATGCTGAGGTGGGTGGCACCGAGTGGGCGGGGCTGCTCCCTCCAGAGGCTGTCTTTTGCGGACACCTGGAGCAGTCACAAGGTCACCCCTGAGCAGTTCCAAAGGATTAGGACTCAGCAGGCAGCCCTCCAGAAAGGCCCCCCCTCCACGCTCTGGGGCAGCCACCAGACAGACCTCTCTCGGCTAAGAAGGTAGCTTTCTAGCTCAGGGCTGATGATCTTTGCCACCTACAAAGAACTCCCCACATTTCCACGTGGTTCACTAATGGGCGTGGAGCGTGACATCCTCCGAGTTGGCAGAGGAGCATTTATGAGGTTTTCCAATTCCCAGTGTTTCCATGTGAGTGACATCTAATTACGGACTAAGTTTCTGTCCTGTCCTGTGTTTCCACAAACAGTGAAGGGCTCCATAATGAGGGGAGGATAAAACCTTGCTCCAGGAAGGCCTCCAGAACAGACTTGGCCTGTTCCTCAGCTGACCAATTAGCCTCCGACTCAGGTGGCCCCTCATCCTGCTTTGACTGGATTTCTCTGGTTTTAACCTCAAAAGTCAGTCACCCCGTCTCCAGTCAACCCTGTGCCATGGGCTTGATGACAGCCAGATGACCTCATCTTAGCGAAAGGGGTATAAAAACCTCACTGAAAATAAAAATAAAGAATGAGAAAGTTAATTTTATGATCCTGGGCTACTGGCTTGAAATTATGGAAGATATTTTTCATATAGTTCTGCCAAACAGAGTTATTAGAAAATCAGAACAAGAATTTACCATCAACTTGCTGCCATAATAATGGCAGAGGAATCTCAGTCTTGAATGGCCAGTTTCTTTGTGACAAACCTAAATTCAAAAGTCCCCCTTTATAATAAGACCGTGTCAGCATGCCCCAGCCCGGGTGTAAATGGAGAACACAGAGGGAGCCTACTTGAACCTGAAGTTCAAGTCTTGGATTATAGGAAACCTTTTTCATTTAAAGTCACTTGAATGGAGCCAAAGGTCACGTTGTCATTATTGCTTTATACAAAATTGTTTTTTTTTAACCTTATAAAATATAAAACCTTAAAGAATTCATTTGGGAGTGAATAATAATACACAGCATAACAAGTGGACAGTCCTTTGTCCCTCCTTGGCTATAGTCTCTTCTCTGGCTTCCATTAGGAATAAACGAATGGCTGATAAAACCTTCTAAGAATCGGGCAGTGTCGGGTGTAGTGGCTCTCACGCCTGTCATCCTGGCACTCTGGGAGCCTGAGGTGGGTGGATCGCTTGAGCTTAGGAGTTTGAGGCCAGCCTGAGCAAGAGCAAAAAAGCAAACAAACAAACAAAAATAGCTGGGCGTTGGGGTGGGCACCTGTAGTCCCAGCTATTCAGGAGGCTGAGGCAAGGGAATCGCTTGAGCCCAAGAGTTTGAGGTTGCTGTGAGCTATGATGCTATGGCACTCTACAGAGGGCGACATAGTGAGACTCAGTCTCAGAAAGAAAGGTAAGAAGGAAGGAAGGAAGGGAGGGAGGAGGAAAGAATCAGGTCGTGTGCAAAGGAAATAAAGAAATTTAACCTCTTTAGTGATCTGGAACACGCAGGTCGAACCCACAGTGAGTGACACCTTTCACCCCTATGTGGCCAGCATAAATGAAGAAGTCTTATAGTTTTAAGTGTTGGAGAGAATGCAGATCCTTATGCATTGCTGGTGGGAGTGTAAGTTGGTACGAGCACTTGAGAGGCAGTTTGGCATTATGGCACAAAGTTGAAATTCGCATACCCTAAACCAGTAATGCCAGGCCTCGGTCTGTCACAGAGGAACTCATGTTCTTCAGGGAATGTTTCATAGAAAAGCCCTTAAGCAACCCAAATGCATGTTGACAGGAGAATAAATAATTCTTGGCATATTCGCATAAGGGAATGTTTATACAGCAGTCAAAATGAGCCACACTCAGATTCCTGGTCTCAAAGGTGTTGATGACTATGAAAAAAAAAATCCCCAAACAACAGGTACAGTGAAATACTTTTTTAATAAAATTAAAACAACTGAAATGAAGCAATATGCTTGTTGGGGGATATATATCTAATAAGATTTCATGACGATGGTTACTTCTCTTTGGAGGGAGGCAGGAACAGGGGATGGGGGAACAGTAACTTAGTGTCAGTAATTCCGAGGCTGGTTGGCAGCTGGATTCACAGTCATCTGTTATATTATTGAAACAAACACCAAGGAGGAGGAGGTCAATGCCAGGCTCAGTGGTGAGAACATGAGATGAATTCAGAATTAGTTACTGAAATCCTCTGTGCCTGAGATCCATAAAGCGAGAATGAAGAGGAGTCTTCCCACCTACTTGTTAAAAAATCATGGTTTATAAGAGAGCTTCAATGCAAGTAGATTGCCAGGTGTGCTATGGGTGTGATTGTTTCCATTATTATTATTATTATTATTTTGAGATAGAGTCTCAAGCTGTAGCCCTCAGTAGAGTGCTGTGGCTTCGCAGCTCACAGCAACCATCAGCTCTTGGGCTTAAGCGATTCTCTTGCCTCAGCCTGCCAAGTAGCTGGGACTACAGGTGCCCACCACAATGCCCGGCTGCGCCAGCCTCCTACTCACTGAGCTACAGGCAGCACCAGGTGGGATTGTTTTCTAAAGGAAACAAGTATCTAGATGATATAGTAAGTCCACCACTGAACGTCTCACTTCGTCAAAACGTAACATAGAAACCCCCTGTAAAAAGAAATTAAAGGCTCAGCACCTGTGGCTCAAATGGCTAAAGTGCCAGCCACATACACCTGAGCTGGTGGGTTTGAATCCAGCCCAGGTCCGCCAAACAACAATGACAGCTGCACCCAAAAAATAGCCGGGCACTGTGGCAGGTGCCTATAGTCCCAGCTACTTGGGAGGGGGAGGCAGGAGAATCGCCTGAACCCAGGAGTTGGAGGTTGCTGTGAGCTGTGATGCCACAGTAGTCTACCCAGGGCAACAGCTTGAAAGAAATTAAATATTTAAGTCTTAACCAAGGAATAAAATTATTTGGACAGTCTATTTTCCAAAAAGCCAAATAAGACCTATTAATTAGTAGTTCCTTTTATTTAAGACAGAGTAGTGCCATGGTGTCATAGCTCACAGCAATCTCAAACTGTTGGGCTCAAGGAATAAATCCACTTGCCTCAGTCTCCCGAGGAGCTGGGACTACAGGCACCTGCCACAATGCCCAGCTAGTTTTTCTATTTTTTATTGTTTTTTTTTTAAATTTTTCTATTTTTTTAGTAGAGATAGGGTCTTGCTCTTGCTCAGGCTGGTCTCGAATTCCTGAGCTCAAGCAATCCCCCTGTCTTGGCATTCCAGAGTGCTAAGATTATAGATATGAGCCACTGTACCTGGTCTAATTAATAGATCTTTAAAGGTAGGTACCCTGATTAAAGAGGACTATAAATGCAAGGTGTGATCCTGGACTGGATTCTGGACATTTCAAGGACAAATGGTGAAATTCATTTGGAGTCTGTATGGTACTGGAGTTAATTTCTCAACTGTGATGGCTGTGCTACCATTATGCATGTAAGCAAGCATCGATGTTTTTACGTAATACACATTGAAGATTACGGGAAATGGGACACATTTTACCCTCAAACGGCTCAGGAAAAAATATTTGAGTATTTTGTAATTAAAATTTATTATTATATATGTAGTTTTATATATAATAATTTTTAAATTAATAATATGTATAGAGAGAATGATAAAGCAAATGTAGCAAAATGTTAACGATTGGTGAATCTGGGTGAAGAACACATGGGAATTCTTTGTGCTACCTGAAAATTTTCTGGGTTTGAAATTATGTCAAAATGAGAAGTTAAAGAAATAAGATTCTGGGTCACCTTTCCAACCTTAGCTCTTAGTATTGTCCAGTGATTCCTTTAGACTCATCTTTCTGTTCCTCACACATGCCTGCCTCACATCCCAGGGCTTTGTCAGGTCCCCCAGCCTGGAGTCATGTTATGGGCCCCTGTAATGGTGACCTTAGCTTCAGTCATTTCTTTGAATTGCTTAGAAGGAGAACTTTTCCCATTTGTAACTAAACAGTGATCTATGGAGGGATCCTTTGTCTTCACTCACAAAGTGTGAATAGAATATTCTGTTTCAATATCTTTTTTAAACACAAAAACATTTTTGGTTGTCGTACATGTATTTACAATTTACCATCTTAACCATTTTTAGGGACACAGTTCAGTGGTGTAAATACATATATTCACAACGCCCTATAATCATCCCTCCCACCCACCTTCAGAATTTTTGATCTTGGAGAACCGAAACTCCACACCCATTAAATACTGACTCCCATTCCCATCTCCCCTGGCAACAGACCACACCCATTCTGCATTCTGTCTCTGGGACTGTCCCTACTCTAGGAACCTCATATAAGTGGAATCTTATAATATTTGTCTTTTGGTGACTGGCTTATTTCACTTAGCATAATGTCCTCAAGGCTCAGCCATGTTGACATCAGCAGATGTCAGAGTTCCTGTCCTTTTGGGGAATGAATAATATTCCATCACATGGCTAGACCACACTTGGTTTATTCATTCATCCATCCATGGACTCTTGGGTTGCTTTACCTCTTGGCTGCTGTGAATAATGTTGCTATGAACATGGGTGTGCCGATATCTCTTTGAGACCTTGCTTTCAATTCTTTTGGATAAATGCCCAGAATAACCTTTTATGCAATAGTTTTAGCATCCATTGGTGACTCTTGACTGAAACGCTTACTACAAAGGGGGTTATGAAATGGTAACTTACCATTTCTGTTATTTTTTCTATGTTTATTTGTTGGCATTCTTTTGTAAAGAAGCACTTTCCTGCCCGTCCTCCCCTTTACTAAATTTCATTTTTATCATTAGTAGTAGTACTAGCATTGTTTATGGACTCAGGGATTTTTAAAATTATTGCATGTGTTATAATCCATTCCTGACATTATTCATTTGATGCTCAAGTTGTTTCAAATTTGGCTGACAGCCCTTTCAGGCCATCTGCTATGTACTTTTAACACATCCTCAACTGCTTTATTATTATTATTTTTTGTTTTATTTTAGAGACAGGATATTGCTCTGTCACACAGGCTGGAGTGCAGTGATGTGATCATGGTTCACTGTAGCCTAGAACTTTGGGGTTTGAGTCATCCTCCCACCTCAGCCTTCTGAGTAGGTGGGATTACAGGCTTACACCACCATGCTCTGCTAATTTTTTTATTTTTTAAGAATTTTTTTTGTAAAGTCAGGGTCTTGCTACATTGTGAAGGCTAGTCTCAAATTCCTGGCCTCAAGCAATCCTCCCATCTTAACCTCCCAAATGCTGCCATTACAGGTGGGAGCCACTGTGCCTGGGCCCCATCCATTTTTCATTCTTCCTTACTCTTCGCCACCCAGAGATTCCAGACTTGTCTTTACTTCCCAGTTTCAGTCTTGGAGCCATACCTCCAAGGAGCCCTGTCCCTATTAGTGGAGAATGGTAGTTAGAAGCCAGGATGTGGACTTTGGTGTGTTTCTTGCTACTGGGGTATCATTCGTCCTATTGCCTTTTCGGCGGACAGACCTAGGAAACAGTTACTTTGTAAATCAAAAATTCACACTGATCTTATTCCAGTCCAACACCAGTCCTCTCTTCCCCTCATTCAATGTTTGTATCTTTGTTTGCTTTTCATGTTTTGCCAGGAATGCTATCTTCATCTTAAATCTCTTTTGCTCCTGGTTGTATTACTTTTTAAATTTTTTTTATTTTTTGAGACAGAGCTTCAAGCTGTCCCCCTGGGTAGAGTGCTGTGGCATCACAGCTCACAGCAACCTCCAACTCCTGGGCTCAAGCGAGTCTCCTGCCTCAGCGTCCCAAGTAGCTGGAACCACAGGTGCCCACCACAACGCCCGGCTATTTTTTGATTGCAGTCATCATTGTTGTTTGGTGGACCCGGGCTGGATTAGAACCCGCCACCTTAGGTGTATGTGGCTGGCACCTTAGCCACTTGAGCCACAGGCGCCAAGCCCCTGGTTGTATTACTTATAAAAATAAAACTCAGAATGAGAATACCTGACACCCCCGTGAGGGATGGCACTGCGCAAAAGGAGATGGGTTGGTCAGGGTAGGGGTGTATGGGCGAATACCAGACCTCCTGGGGCTTTAAAAACGTGCACAGACATGAAGGTCTGAAAGTCAGTACCACCGGGAACACTTTATGTGACATCCCTCTCAATCATTGCACATGAGTGCATATTATTTTTAATAACAATAAGGAAGTTTTAACGCAGCCCCCCCAAGCCCTGGACCTGAATGTAAATTCTTGCTGTGCTACCTACTTCTTCCAGAGCAACACAGAAAAGGTAGGACCCGTGGGAGTTGGACCGGGCGACTGCGTCCTGTAGGTCAGCCCAGGACTAGGGGCGGGGCCTTGTAAGGGGCGGGGCCTAGGGAAGCCCGCGATGATTGGCTGCGGCGCACGAGCCGGTTAGCGAGTGCCCCGCCCCACCCACGCCGCGTTCACGTGCCGCCGCGCGCCCTCCCGGTGTGCCCCGCGGAGCCCCAGCCTGCCTCGCGGCGCCTGCCAGGCTCGTGAGAGCCGCATGGACCCCATGCTCGGCCCGTTTCTCGCGGGCTGCTGCTCCTGCCTTCCTGCCCGAGAGTGTTTTCTGAGAAGGCCTGGGAGCAGCTGTGCTTTGTAAATACGCCAGAGGAAATAGGTCCGGAAGGTGTTTGGCGGATACGGGAGTTGGGTGGGGCCGAGGCGGGCTTGCAAGCCGCAGAAGGGAAAACACGCGGGCAGCGCTTGAAAAACAAAGTTCTGAACTTGGGAGGTTGCATAAGAGCACGAGATGTTTTTGTCTTTGAGAGTTGGTAAGAAAAAGAACGACCCGCCAAGCCCGCAGCTCGTGGACGCGGCGTTCTGTGTAGCGTTCGGGTAAACAGCGCCCGAGTGTGCTGCGGCGGGGCGCAGTCCCAGGGTCGCGGTGGTCTCCAGGCCACGAAACCACAGTTACCTCCTGGATGCGGGTCCTTGCGGACTCTGGGACCGCCCCTTGCCCCTGGTTTGGGGTCCAGGACCCCCTGACCCCCGATCCAACGGTGCATTGGCTGTGTAGCTCCATCCCAGCTGCTGCACATCCATTTTGGCGGGTGTGTGTGTGTGTGTGTGAGAGACTTAGCTGTTAGTGCGTCAGGAAATAAGTCACGTGAGGCCCTGTTAAACTGGGGATGTTTAACCCAGAAGATTGGCAGGGCACTTGACCCCTGCCTGCAAATATGTTAAAGTCTCCCTGGTGAATCAGACGCTAATATTGCCTCGGGGACAAAAAGACTTCAAAACAGGCGAGGTTCAGGTCAATTATAGAGAAGGTCAGTTACAAAGAAGGCGTTGTACGCAGTTAGTTCATGTCACTTACAGAGGTAAATTACAAATAATGGGTAGGGTACCAGCTTTCTCCCCAGAAGAGTCTGGCACAGCTAATGTTTATGTATATTAGAGAATGGTGGAGCTAAAATGGAAATTCTCATTTGCCAGCATACCCAAAGCCTAGAGACAGAGACTCTGTTGCCCAGGCTGGTGTACAGTGGCTGGATCACATAGTTCACTGTACTCTGGAGTTCCTGGGCTCAAGCCTCCCAAGTAGCTGAGACTACAGGTGCAAACTCCCATGCCCAGCTAATTTTTTATTTTATTTTTTGTAGGGTGGGGATTTTGCCATGTTACCCAGGCTGGTCTTGAACTCCTGGCTTCAAGGAATCCTCCTATTTTGGCCTCCCAAAGCACTAGGATTACAGATGTGGGGTGATGCATCTGTTTTAATGGAATGGATTACTTTGTGAATAATGATACTGCAGTGGCAATTATTATTCATGAAGTAATAAAGGGTTTCTGCATTGATTGATTGCTTTAAGGTCTGTCCACCCTTGTTTAGCTTTGTCATTGACTGTTTACCTCAGAGAGACATTGTCCCTGGCTAGAGGAGGATGCCAGGACTGTTTTGGGAACTCTGCCATATCACCAGCAAGTCAGGTCTTAAGTAGTGCACGGCCTATTGTCCCTACAGGTACCCTTGGACTTGTTAAAATAACAGTCATGACTTTGGACTTAACTGTGGTCACAGTAGCTCACTGGCATTCATCTTTCCCTCTTGGACCTAGTCCTTCTTTTTTTCAAATCTGACGCTCCTTCCCATTCATCCCATATGCACAGATCAGGCTGGAAATGAGACCCACACAGGAAGGCCTGAGCGCTGGAGGAGTAACTTTGACCTGAGGAAATTTCAGCACTTCAGGCAGGATCAGTACAGTGCCTTGAAAAGTTGGGAAGGATAGTGTCAGTGCTGGTCTGATTCAGCTCTGTGGCCCCCACTGTCCTATATTGTAGTCAGGAGTGCCCTGAGGGTCACATGCTGATTTTGTAAGCATTATTTTGTTTTACTTATCTGTAGTGTTAAATAGCATGAAAAGTATGTGTGGACCTTTTTTTTTGCTAACCTGCTGCTTTGATTAGCGTTTGTGTATTTAATGTGTGGCCCAAGACAACTCTTACTGTTTCTTTTTTTTTTTTTTTTTTTGAGATGGAGCCTCAAGCTATCCCCCTGGGTAGAGTGCCATGGCATCACAGCTCATAGCAACCTCCAACTCCTGGGCTTAAGCGAGTCTCCTGCCTCAGCGTCCCAAGTAGCTAGGACCACAGGTGCCCACCACAACGCCTGGCCATTTTTTGGTTGCAGTCATCGTTGTTTGGTGGACCCGGGCTGGATTAGAACTCGCCACTTTAGGTGTATGTGGCTGGCGCCTTAGCCACTTGAGCCATAGGCGCCAAGCCCCTGGTTGTATTACTTATAAAAATAAAACTCAGAATGAGAATACCTGACACCCCCGTGAGGGATGGCACTGTGCAAAAGGAGATGGGTTGGTCAGGGTGGGGTGTATGGGCGAATACCAGACCTCCTAGGGCTTTAAAAACGTGCACAGACTGAGCCACAGGCACCGAGCCAACTCTTACTGTTTCAATGTATAGCAGAGGAAAAAAAAAAAACCAAAAAGGTTGGACATCCTCTTTTAGATGCTAAGTTGGTAGTGATGCATAGCAGATAACCCTTTTCAGGTCTTAGGCTTGCTTTATGGATTAATAGCTTCATACTTTCTTTTCTTTTTGTTAGCTACATACTTTACAAAGAGAATACTTTAGGAGTTTCCACCAACTTTATTGCCAAATATAAATCACTTTCACATTGCTTAGAAGAAGGTAAGGTGTAGGAGAGATAGTATCTGGTTTTTATTGGATCCCTAGCAGATGTAGTTACAAGTTATCAAGAACCTAGCCAGATGGTATGACCCACGCCCTCCTCCCCTGGAGGAGTTTGCCTGAGGTAGCATCCATGTTTTCTCCCCTCTTCATGGGACACAATTTGTGGCACTGATGATCCCCTTCCTGGCTTTCAGTAGGTCTCCTGCATTATTCATCCTCCTGTACCCTCAGGGAGTTGGGGATTGGCAATCTGTCAAGGTAGAGGAGCCCAGCCCTAAAGTGTACGGTAGGGAAGGTGAAATGATATTTTTGTGTCCTTAGGTCTTTTCCTGTTCTCTCCTTGGTCAGGTCCTCTGAGCCTTCATTTTCATCATCTCAGATGATAGTAGCTCAGTTTGCATTTTAAGTTAGCTCTAAGTTCTATATCTCAAAGAGATGTTAATTTAGGGGCAGGGTAGGGACCAGGTCAAATCACATGGTCTTCTTTTGGTAGCCAGCCCCACTCTGCAGCCCCAGTTTTTAACTTAGAAGGCAGGGGTAGGGGAGAGGCTGGTGGGCTTCCGAGTGCTTTGGAAGGAGGCCACTAGCCATGGAATTCTCCACTCTGTCCCTGCTTACTGGGCTAGGGCCCTGGCTACCCACCCCGCTGGTCCTTGTGTTCATGAACCTGCTTGGAGTGTGCTGCTTCAGGCTCTGCTGGCGGCTGGGGATGCAAGCCAGAGGCAGGGTGGTGGGAATGCTGGGCTCTGGAGCTGGACATCCTGGGTTCAGATATTGGCTTTGCCACTGTGAAGATGTGTGATCTGGAAGAATTTATTTCCCTAATGTCTCTGTGCTTCCGTTCCTTTACTGATCAGTCTTACGGGCTTGTTGCGAGGATTAAATGAGTTGCTGAGCACAAATCACTTCTGCATGGCCCAGCAGATGCCTGGTGCTTCCTAAGTGGTGGTGAATGTTTTTGTCTTAAAGGAGCTCTCAGTCGAGCAGTACGACTCTGCTGCTGCTACCACTCACTTGTATATGAGTTTAATGGGCCAGAAGTACAAGGGTGGGCTGGCTGCCCCTTTGGTGGGTGCTGAATGTTCTTGCAGGTCTGTGAGAGCCTGGTATGGGGTGGGGTGGGGCTGGGCCGTTTCCAGTGGTCTGACTCGCTACCCAAGAAACTTCCACATCACTCATCCACCGAAGCCTCCCAACATGGTCCTTAGTGTCTCCTTAAAAGTAAGCAGGGACCCCTCCCTTGTTCTTTTCTTACCACATGGATCTGCTTGGGGGGCAGGTGTACCTGGGAGAGAGCACTTTTTCTCATTTTTTCACTTTCCTGCCAAGAGGATTATGATAGGGTCTCTGGTAGCTGTGCGAGGGATTTTAATTTTAGTGAGCAAAGGGATACGGGTGCTTAGAACTGGGCCACCAAGGAGCCGTGGGGAGGGTGAGAGGCGGCATCCCCAGGGGTTGCAGAGTAGACTTGTTTTCTCTGGGATATTTGATTGTGATCTTGGGCCCTGGGGGTGATCCTCAAAGGAGGCAGGGATAAACGTGCCACTGCTGACCTTGGAGGGGTGGGGGGAGCAGGGAGAGTGTGTCCTGGCCTAAGAATTCACAGGTGTTTGCTGGGGTCTGTAGATGCTCACAAATGTGCGGAATCTAGAAGCCACAAAAAGTTGTCACTGTCCAACCATTTATGCCGCAGGCTGAAACCCCAGGAGGCTCCTGCCTGACTCCCATTTTTATAAAGTTTTTTCCCTTGGGTGTGTGTTTCCTTTAAACCTTTCCCAGCCTCTTTCAGGTTCTGGGTCTGGAATACTGAGAAGATGGATGAGGGCTGGGAGTGGCTTTCTGGAAAGCATCAGTTTCTTTCCTGATTTCTCCTATTCCCTATTTGTAGTTACCTTAAATTTGTAACATTTTGACTCTTTTTGCATTGAATTTCTTGGACTTCTGTGGTTATTCTGAAGTGGGAAGCGGGGATGGGAGAGCACACTTAGGCCCACCCTGTGGTTCTTTAATGAAGAGACCGTGGCTTTACTTTTAAGCAAAAGAACCTTGTTTACCACTTATCAGAGCTCTGGAAATAGATGTTTAATCCTAAAACAGGAAGGCTGGGGTTAGGATGGTAAGCCTGGATGCAGTTTAAAATCCTCTTGCTTGACTAGTCACCTTCTCTGGAGTACTGAATGGATTGTTGGCTAGTCTGGGAACGAGACTGCTAGCTGCTGGCACCGCGGGGAAGCCTGCTTTCCAGACTCACTTGTCCCCCACCCTCTCAACACTTTCTTACTCCTCTAACAAATGAAACTGGAATAGAAACTTTCAGTCACAAAAATCCTTGGGGCCACTGAGGTACAAATGAGAAGACCAGGAGCGAAAGTGGAAGGTGAGGACAGTGTAGGGGGGTGGCTGAGCTGAGTCACAAGGAGCTGGGTTGGGCTGGGGCAGGGAGCGAGAGCCACTCAGAGGTGCCTTAACTAAGGCCAAGGAGATCCAGACCCCAGTGGCTTCCCCAGTCCAGCACCTGGGAAGGCAGGTTCTTAGTTCTCCTTAGAGCCTCCAGGATTAGGTTGGGAGGAAATATTACAGCTTCTTGCTCTTCTTTGTTTAACTTCTGTTTTGAATTGTCTATTTCTACATAAGGGCTATTATGTTTGTAGTGTATCAGTGCAGTAGCACCCGTATGTAATTTACAAATAAATAGCTTATCAGGGATAGTAGTTTGTGGTCAGTGGGGTTTGGATGTCTTCGCTCAAAGCTGTGGGGCGGGAACCAGTTCCTGTCTAGCTTAGATCCTGAGTGTCATTTGGAGACAGTTCAAATGCAAGTTCTTGTTCCATAGGTCTGGCTGGAGCCCAGACTTGTGCAGGTGGAAGGCTGACTCAGACGGCTGAGTTGGTGATTTCCTCGCTTGTGCCACAATACGCCGTTTGGAGTCTGAGTCATCAAGGGAAACCCGAAAACCACTGGGTGTCAGGGACAGTCACTCTGCCGTCTCCCGAAAGTCCCAGCATCTGTTCCCATCAGGGACTGTCTGTGCCTCCTAATAGTTGCTGTAGTCCTCTGCGGGAGGCTGAAGGTGCTGTGTGGCTGGAGGGTGCAGAGGACACGGCTCTGTGCTGGGAGACCGGGGGAGGCGCAGGCCACGCTTGGAGCAGGGGCAGTCAGGAGCCCCACCGGTCTTCTGCCACCTGTGCTGGGCAGACTGATGTCTCCCTGCCTTTCCTGGCCTCAGACTGTCACTCAGAGTGTGTCACTCAGCTGGCAACATGAACTAGCACACTTAGACACTGCTGCTTAAAATTGTAACCCCATGAGGTTGGCACTCTCTTTACCATGTTTGGGATGAGGAAACTGAGGTACTGGATGGTTAAGTGACTTAGATCCCAGGGTCTGTACGTGGTAAGTGGAGGCAAATTCTCACTTTGTGCTCACTGTGCCTTCTCTTTCAACACAAATTGCCTGTGGTATGAGAGTCAGGCTTGACGCAGAGACTCACTCTGTCACTCTGGGTAGAGGGTCATGGCATCAGCTCACAGAAACCTCAAACTTTTGGGCTCAAGCAATCCTCCTGCTTCAGCCTCCCGAGTAGCTGGGATTACAGGCACCTGCCACAATGCCTAGCTAGTTTTTCTATTTTTAGTAGAGATGGGGTGTCACTTTGCTCAGGCTGGTTTTGAACACCTGATCTCAAGCAATCCACCCTCTTGGGCCTCCCAGAGTGCTGGGATTACAGGTGTGAACCACTGTGCCTGGCCCATAGGCTTGAGTTTTTGAGACATAATAAATTCTCATTTGTCAAATATCTACAATATGTCAGTTCCAGGAATTCAGAAATGGACATGATACCTGTCCTTGGCCTTAGGGAGTTTGTGTTCTTTGGAGGGGACAGATAAAGATGCATTGAGCAGGGTGATGAGTGTGGTAGTGACATGAAGTCACATACCAAGGGAATGGGGGGGTCCCACTGCCCTAGAGGGGGAGTCTGAGAATGTTAAGAGCCTAAGCTGAGCCCTGAGGGGAGAATAACCCCAGCTAGTGAGAGACTGGGGAGGAAGTTGTCAGTGGGAGAGTCAGTATGCAAATGTCAGGACCTTGTTCTTAATAAAATAAAATAGAAATGACGATAAATATGAAATACAAAAGACAATTCCAGTTCCTTAGGCTTGTGGAGTGTTAGGTCTTCACAGTGGATTGACCTGTTGATCAGTAGGGAATGCCCCACTTTAACCCAGCCAGTGTTCTTCGTCCTATAATTTACTTCGCTGTTACAAAAATAAAGCTTCCCCATTTGCTGCTGATTAGTGTTTGTGTGGTATGTTTTTTCCATCCTAACTCATCTCTTTATATTTAGGTGGATTCTTACAATCAGGCTTTGTCTTTTTGACCAGTGTGACTTTGTCTTTTAATTAGAGTGTTTAGACCATTTATATTTAATGTAATTATTAGCTGTCTTAACATAAGAACCAAGAGCCCCCTGTCACTCCTTATTTGCCTCAGGGGAAAAAGAGGTGGGGAGGGGGTGCTACAAAGGATTCTTGTCAGCTTTGAGCCAGGAGAGTCTGGGTTTAAGTTGGGCCTGTTTTTTTCTAAAGGTTTCCTCCATAGTAGGCCCTACAGTTGATGACCTTTTGGGTGTGGACTCCTGGAGGGGAGTCTCCAGGCATGGAGGACTGGCTTCCCACACTGAGAACAGGACTGGTGGTAAATAGTTGGCCTTAGGAGCCTCCTGGGCCCCCTTGCTCTGTCCTATCATTTGGGCCTCAGCCTTTCCCTTCTGATCTCTTTCTGGCCGGAAAAAACCTGCTGACCTTATCAGGACACCTCAGGATGGTGAGGAGCTTGTCAGGCCACCAGACGCTGTCTCCAGGTGGGCCTTATGGTGGGATCGAAGGGGAAGGCAGCCCTGATAAAGTACAGGAAAATCTATAAGAGAATTTCTGAGCTCCAGCTTCAAGCCTAACATGTACGGCTGGGCGTGGTCTGACACGTCACATAGGAGAAGGGTTGGGCTTTGGTGTTGGTGCGTGAGTGTAACCTCTGTGTCTCCACCACCCGGGTGGAAGGTGTTCTCCCAGTAAATGCCTCGGTACACCTTGTCACCACCAGACCCTGCAGCTCCACCACCAGGTTCTGAGGATGCCAGTGAGACCTGGGGGTCAGCAGGAACAGGTTCCTTTATGGTCGGGAGCTGCCGGATGCCAACACCCTCAGCTGGAGTTAGGCCGGGGGTTCTGGGAGTGAGGGGTAGCACTGTCAGACGTTAGGACAGAGCTGGGGTCTTTAAAGTCACTCTTGTGGGTAGTAGGGAATAGGACGAGGTGTCCACCTTCAACCAAGGGACTCAGGTGAGCAGTTTAAAAGTTTGCCCAAAGCCACACAACTTATCTGGGAAGAGGAGCAGAATAAATCTGCCTGTGACATGCCAGGACACCTCTGTCCTGTCTCTCTGAAAGCAGGCCACTGTAATCTGCTGTCCTCGCCACTTACTAAGTCTCATTAAGCTGCTTGTTACCACCCACGAGCGAGCTGGCATCCACTGCTGTGGCTCAGGTTCTGCAGGGCGCCTTATGCAGACCTGTGTTCTGGCCGCATGTCCTGCCCACATGTCCTCCCACCCAGAGTCCCATCCCACTGTCCCCCGAGGGAACTCTCCTTCATAACTCCACTCACACCCTGCCCTCCAGCCAGCCTTTCGAGTCCTCAGGGAGGGTCAGAGCATGGCCTTGGTACTTCCACCAGCAGGAGCTGTCCTGCCCTGGTACTGCTCGGCCAGGAGAGGCCGCGGCGGTGTCCTGGAGTCCTCCTGCTCCTGGTGCTGAGTACACACAGTGGGGAGGTGGGGAGGTCCATCAGCATGGGCTTACAGCTCCGCGTCTTGTGAAGGGGCTGTGCGACGCACGAGGGGCGCAGGCAGCGAGGTTGGCGCTCTGGGTGTGGATGGGAACACACATACGCGCACACACACCCCCCCATGCACACTCAGGAAAAGGCACAGACAGCAGTCTTGAGGTAGTGCCAGAAACCAAGCTTGTGAGTGCAGCAAGGAAGGGACATTTGTAGACACAGAGGGTAGGGGGAGTGGACAGAGGAAGAGGGGTTTCTGGTGGAATGCTCCAGACGTGGAAATGGGTGGCAGGAATCTGAGTTTTGGAGAGAAGCAGACTGGGTGCCAGAGTGGAGCGGGGGAGGGGGAAAGGCTGCTTGAGACCCCATTCTAGAGGACCTAGTATGAAGACCATGGAGGCTGGCCTTGGTCTCAGAGACAGTAGGGAGCCAGAGATAGTTCCTGAGCAGGAGACAGATGGGAGTATTGTCTTAGGAAGATGAGTGTTGTCGTGTGGGTGGGAACAGAGAGGATGGAGACGGGGAGCGATGAGCTCAAGTGAGGTGAGGCACTCAGAGTTTCAATCCCCACGGAGTGTGGGCAGGGGGAGCACACAGATGAGGTTTGTGAGGAAGGCTAGGTGAAGGGGGTTTGGGACTAACCAGGTGTAGGGATTGGAGAGGCTCTGAGAAGCAGGTTCCTGTAAAAGGGGTAATGGGTCCTCATCAGGTGGGCCTGACTCCAAAGCCTTCACTTGTGTTGACTGCTCTGAACCTCAGTTGCCTCTGTGGAGTAAGGGAATAGGTTCCTTCATTCCTGTGTACTGGCCGAGCCCTCTTGACCTTCTCCTGTGTAGCCATGTAACCTAGTTTCTTAATCCAGGGCAGGAGTACTTAGAAGAGCCTTCTGTAAACAGTCAACAAGCTCCACTCTGCACCTGCTTGGCCTCAGGACACCCGGCAGGCAGGGGACACCAGCAACCAGCTTGAGGTCTAGGGGTGAGGGGTGCCAGGGCCCGGCTGGCCTCCCAGTCCCCCTGCCAGGACCTGTGGCTTGCCAGCCTGGAGTGCTTCTGACTTGGGACCACAGAGATAGGGCTGACCCAAGCAGGGTGGAAAGCTGGGAGGGGCTGTGTCCCCAGGTGACACCCATCCTCTTCACTTCCCAGTGGGAGGGAAGCGGGTGCTGGGCAGCTGGGGTGTTGGCTTTCTGGTGCGATCCAGCCTTGGGGCCAGGCAGCCTCGGGCCCCTTCTGTGCTCTGCAGCCAGTGCTCTGGGTGGGTCCTTTCCGTGGGAGAAGCTCATGAGTGGCTCTTGTTTTCTTTCTTTCCACTGGAGGTTAAGGCATCCCCAGCTTCTCCCCTCAAACCCCAATTTGCCTCCTGTTGGGTTCCTGTGCACAGGAATAAGGAGAAATACAAGATTACTGTTTAATGGTGGCAGTGACCAGAAAACTGTGGGTTTCATCTCAGTCTGGCTGTGTCCCCTCTCTCCTTCCCTCCTGTCTCTCCTGGCGATTTGGGGTGGCTTCAGGTGCGAGGGGTGTTGGTAAAATGTGGACATGGCTCTAAGCATGGCCCCCAGGGTCTGTGTGTGGAGCTCACGTGAGCTCACGGCCCATGGTGCTGCTGTCACCATTATTCCTGTCTGATGATGGCACAGCTGGGCCAGGCCCTTGCTGGGTTGAGGCTGCCATGGGTCCCTGGGTGAACTGGCTCCTAAGCTCTGGCTTGTGTTCCTGAAGCTGCTTTGTTCCTGTTGCATCTACAAAAGTCACAGGGGAGAAAGGAAAAACCAAACCAAGAAAACCCAAACAGCTTAACCTGGCATCCCTGTCCTGCCCCCAGTGCTGGTGAGAGAGAATATCCAGGTGGCAGTGGGCGTACTCAGCCTCCCAGGTCCCCCAGGAAATGCACATGAAAGCCACAGTGAGACATGACGTTCGGACACCTGTCTTAACCAGAATGGCTAAGAAGAGAAAGACCAAGTGTGGCTGGGGCTCTAGGAGGCCGCTGAGCAGTACTTGCCAAAGCCGCTGGTGGGCATGCGTGATCACACAGTGAGTCCATGGAGGGCACATGGAAGCATGTTCTCAGAGAGTCCCACAGTGGAGACAACTCCACCTTCCTTGAATGTGGAGTGTGGTATGTTCCCGCAGCGGGGCCTGAAATGATGGCAAGGAACGAACTTTGGCTGTGAGAGGCAGCAGAGAGGCATCTCCTGGACACAGTGTCCCGCAAAGGGAGGCAGACCCAGTGGCACTGATATGAGGTCACAAGTGAATCCGTGTCGGGAGTCAGGGTATGGGTTTCTTTGGGCTCCTGTGGTGACCCAGCTCTTGCAAGGGGGGAGGGTGGCGCAGGTGTGATCCCCTGTGAGAACTATGGAGCTGTGCGTTTTGTATATTTTAACAATGTGTTCATTTAGAAAATGAGTTGGGTGACAAGCTGGGTTCTAGTCCTAGCTGCCACTAATTTGAGTGGCTCAAGGTTACCTGTCCTGAATCTACTTTTCTAGAAGATGGATAGTGTAGACAAGAGCCCCCTGATTGCACATGCCCGCCCCCCCTTGGGGGTGAGTTACTTGTGCAGGAGGGGTCCTCCCATCCTGGCTGCCCCTGGGGCCGTGTGCTGCTGGCGCTCCTGGTGGTGAATGCCCTGTCTTGCCAGGCAGCTGTTCTCCGGGACTTCCGTTGTGGGTTTCCCAGCTTTCCGCAGGACAGGGCCTGACTGGCTGCTGAGGTTCCCTCACAGTGAACAGGTTGGAAATTCTGGAGCTGCCTGGTGCGTGCGGAGCTCTCAGAATGAGTGCCTCTTGTCACCTGCTGTTTCCTACACTCGAGAGGGCCCAGTCACAGGGAGCCAAGGGGATGTTTTCGGTGCAGGGCAGGTGGGCTTGTGTGGGAGCACGGAGAACCATCGGGAGTGGAATTTGCTGCTGAGAGCTGACTCCTGGGAGGGTGCGTGTGTGGGTGGATGGAGGGCAGTCATGGGAGGGTGGGCGTCGAGGGGGGGCGGGCACACGAGGTGGATGCGTGACAATCAGCATGCGAGGGTGGACACATGGGGACATATAGGTGGTGGTGCATATGGGGAGAGTGGATGCTGCCTCAGGGCTGGTATGAGGCCCCAAAGAGGGGGGCCACAGGAACTCCGTGGCTGCAGGTGTGGGTGGTCCCAGCCTTGGTGGTGAGAGGGGACTTCGGGAATCTTAAGCCAGCCATTCCCAGGCTATGCAGAGAGCTAAAGGCCCTCACATCCCAGGTGTCTTCAGGCCCCATGCTTCGGGTCTGCGTGTGAGGCTGTGGGTCCGTGCTCACGTGTGCAGAGCTGTTCCTTCCCTCATTCTTTCCCCACTGAACGCTGCACCTGCTGCCTGCCAGGCTGGCTCCTGGTCAGGAGACCGTCGGTGACAGAACAGACAGAAACTTCTTTGAGGGAGAGAGGACCGTAATCGAGGTAACAAGCCCAACTTGTACATTGTGTGGAAGTGAAAATGCATAGGAGCAAAACAGGGGATATGCCTTCAATCTTGGGGCCCCCGGAGGCCTGGCTGAGAGGGGACTTGAGTTATGACAGCTAAGAGAAGGGGGGGAAGCTCAGGCCCTGGGAGAGGACAGGGTTGCCCCGCAGGTCCCCTTCCTGTCCCTCAGGACCTGACATCAATGTGTGTGGGGGGCGCTGTAGAATGCAGCCAGGTGTTACTCTCCCTGGGGGTGAGGGTGGCCGTCTGGCCTTGAAGGGTTTGCTGCTGTGGGAGCCGAGGCAGCCCAGCATGCAGGCTCGCAGGGCAGTGTCTGAGGGCAGAGGGCCCTTGGTGAGTTCCTCCTCTCTCCCAGGGTGCACCCCACCCTTCTGCTCCTGGAAAGGAGTTGACCGAGCAATGACAGGCTTGCTGGGGGGACAGTCGCTACCTGTGAGGATAACTGCTGGGAAACGCCCCCAGCCCCAGTTACCTCTTCTCCCCCAGCAGGTTATTTAATCTCTATGAGATTGTCTACTAATGTCTGCGATGATATAGTATCTACCTGGTTCCAGAGTTCTAAAGATCAGGGACCATCCGTTTAAAGTGCCCATCACATTCCTTGGTATGTTCCATACTCATTTATTAGCTAAAAATAATAATAGCTAAAACTTGTAGAGCTTTGTTATCTTCCCTATTTTACTGGTGGAGAAACTGGGGCACAGAGAGGTTAAGTTATTAGTCCACGGTCACACAGCTAGTGAGTGTGAAAGCTGGAATTTGAGCCCTAGCAGCCTGGTTTCCCTCCAGGGAGGAGCAGCAGATGCCGGCTACCTCTCCAAAAGCCTGACCTCAGCGGTGCTATGCTGCTTTTGAGCTGTTTGTCCAAATCCTTTATTCTTTACTTAAAGCTTTCTGATCATTGATCAGTTAACTGTTCCCGTCTGTGCTGAAAAACCCACAGCAACTAGGAGAAAGAATGGGGCCTGGGGAGAGGCTGAAAGATCTGTCCCTCAGACAGTTTCCCACAAGTGGCCCTGGGGAGAACAGCTGGACTTCCTGCAGCTGGGGGATGTAGCCATTCACGGGGATCATCAGAGGACAGGAGTGGAGGCCCAGGAATGCAGCAGGCGAGGGGGGCGAGGGGAGCCCATCTGCCCTCGGCCGCACGGTCACAAGTGGGCTTTCCACTGCTCAACCGAGACACTGAGACCACAGGGGCCAAGGTGGGAAGGGAATCTTTTTATTTTTTTTTTCACTTTGTCGTCCTTGGTAGAGTGCTGTGGTGTCACAGCTCACAGCAACCTCAGACTCTTGAGCTTAGGCAATTCTCTTGCCTCAGCCTCCCAAGTTGCTGGGACTATAGGCGCCTGCCATAATGCCCAGCTATTTTTTAGAGATGGAGTCTCGCTCTGGCTCAGGCTGGTCTCCAACTTGAAAGCTCAGGCAATCCACCTGCCTCGGCCTCCCAGGTGCTGGGATTACAGGTGTGAGCCACCATGCCTGGCCCCTGGGAAGGGAATTTTCTTCTCAGAGTACATAGATGTCAGATAATAGGACATGCAGGCCCTATTATCCGCCTGCTGGCCTAAGCTGTGGGCTTCTCGGGGTGGGGTGGATAAGCCCAGTGTTTGCTCCAGGGTGATAAGTGGTGAGATGACCCCTGAGCCGCTGAGTGACACCTGAGCATGTGACTAACTGGAGACCAGGAGCATCCCTTAACAAACTGAGATCTGCCTCCCTGATACTTGTAATCTGACTCAATAATTCAGTGTAATCAGCTCTAAAAACATCTGTAATTAGCATTCTTTTGAATGAATGGATGAGATTGTGAAGCAAGTCAGCATGAACCCCAGGTCCCACACACAGGCCTAACGCAGTCAGACTGACAGGGAAGAGTCATTTTTTTCTCTAACAACAATGATACAGGCTCATGATAAGTAGACAGGAAAATATAAGGAAATCCGGTGGTGCCTGTGGCTCAAAGGAGTAGGCGCTGGCCCCATATACCAGAGGTAGTGGGTTCAAACCCGGCCCCAGCCAAAAACTGCAAAAAAAAAAAAAAAGAAAATACAAGGAAATGCATCTTTCCCTATCGGAAGTGGCCATCATTAACGTTGCCATTTCCTCCTGTTTTTAATATAGTTGATCACACAACGTATACAATTTTGTATTCTGATTGCTTTACTTGTAATGATCCTTAACTAAGATGTGCCGCTCCGGGCATTTGCTCTCTGGGCAATAACAGAATTGTGAAATGTGTTCCTCTGTGATCACACGGCAAAGGCTGATGCTGACGCTCAAAGACGAGAGCTGGGAAGTGAAGACAGAAACAGAACGGATGTCAGCAGCACAGCTCACAACAGCCGAGAGGTGCGAGCACCCCAGTGTCCCCCGAAGGGTGAAGGGATCAGCCGAATGCCGCCTTGAAGGGGATGTGCAGTCTGACGCGTGTCGTGGTGTGGACGGATCCTGGGGACATCATGCTGAGTGAAATAAGCCAGACTACATGAGTCCACTTGTGTGAGCTTACTACAGTCAGACCCACAGGGACGGAGAGTAGAATGGGGGTTGCCAGGGCCAGGGGCAGGAACCAGAGGTTTTGTTTCTCTTGGAGAAGATGAAAATGTTCTGGAAGGATATGGTGATGGGTGCCGCTGAACTGAACGCTTAAAAATGGTTAAAATGGTAAAATTTATCTTATGTATGTTCTGCTACAATAAAACAAAAACGATAAGAGTGGGGCTGTGGTCCCGGGGGTTTCCAGTTGCTCAGCCTCGGCAGACACTCCTCCGTCCCTCCCTCCCAATGTTCTTCCTCTTCCGCTCCCTCTTGCTTCCCACCCCAGCGCCCCGGTGGGGCAGCAAGTGTCAAGGTGGTGCTGGGGGAGGAGGGAAAGAATGGAATTGGAATCACCTGAGGTCCAGCCCTCTGGTAGCTGATGTTGGGCCAGTGTGGGGCCTGGCGTGCAGCAGCCGTGTCCTCTGGGAGAAGCAGGAGCTTGCCGAGTCACGGGTGACCCCTTCCCCTGCCTTCCCCAGGTCTCCCAGGCCAGGCCTCCACACCAGCGCTCGGTGATTAGCTAGAAAGTGCAAAGTGACTGGCAAAGCAAGCACTGGGCGTCCAGCTGGTGGGCTAGAGTCACAGTGCTGGCTGGGCAATGCAGGTGGACCTGGGCCCTGTCCCTCCTCTAGGCTTGTGCCACACCAGGACCTGGGTTGTGGGGCTGGGGGGCTGCCTGTGCCTCAGCTGGACAGCATCCAAGTGTGGGTCAAGTTTGCTGTCCAGTCCAGGGTCTGGGGCCAGGGCTAGGAGGGCAGAGGGCTGATCCCTGGCCAGATAGCGCAATGCCTTTTCCAGCTCCCCAGGGCCCCTCTTGCTTCACTGCCAGAGCGGCTGTCAGTCCCCACGGACCCACCTGTTGCCTCAGGCTCAGAAAGTGACTGTGATGAGCCCAGCAGGGCCTGGACTTGGAGGGCACAGTGCACAGATGTCCCCATGCACACGCGTACGTCCCTAGGAGGCAGTCCTCTGGGCCACACCTGTCCCTCCCGGGGACTTCCAGGGGCTGTGGCTGCAGGGAATTTTGTCTGGAAACTACCTAGTGGTTTAGTATCCTGAGAACTTATCCAGCCTTCCTTCAGAAGGTCAACTCAGTTCTTCATTTTCAAAAACAAAACAAACATAAACCCTCTCAAAGCTGCTGAGTTGCTTGTCAGAAGCCACGTGGTAAGAAAGGCTGCAGACGACCAGGAGTGCCAGCTTCGGCGGCTGGACTCTGGACTCTCAGTTCTCTCCAGAACATCCTGCCGTTTTGTTTACTAATCGCTGCCTGTGCACCTGTCCTCACTTCCTAGCAAGGGACAAAATCCTCGCTGTCAGGCAGAACAGCTGGCCGGGAGCTGGGCAGGGCTGGCACCAGGGCAGGTGGCGGTGGGGACTGGCAGGAGCGTCACTGGAAAAGCTGTTGAAAGTTGCACCACCTGAGCCCCATCCCACTAACTCTGATTTCCTGGTCAGGGAGGGTGGATCACAGGTGGATACTGGGAGGCCACTGACTTTGACCACGGTCAGGTTTGGTAACTAGCTCCATTCTTTTTCTCCTCTCATATGGTTCTCCTCCAGATCGGCTTGGATCTCAGTCTGCTGAGACCCAGACACAGAAACACTGATTTAAATAGCCGAGGCCAAGTTTGTGCTTTCCACGAGGATGCCAGAGGTAGAAGCGCTCAGGCCACCAGGTCATGGCCAGAGGGTTTCCTGTGACCGGGAGACGCGTCCCTCTCAGCCACAAGGACTTCCAGTTACCACCTTTGATCCCTCCTTGCTTGGGCAGGTTGCTAGAAGAACTGTGAGCGCCCTTAGTAATCCACTTACAAGGTGATGCCAACGTTAGGGGATTAGATCCTTTTCTGAAAACAAGTTTTGATGAGGGTAGGGAGAGTAGGCCATACAAGCAGGCCATTGAGGGCACACGGTGGTGGCAGGGGGAGCTCCACCAGGGTTTCAACCATGCTCTGTGTGGTGGACCAGCAGTCCACTCAGGGGCCCTCTCTGTGGGGCTCGGACCCTTACCTGGTTGGCCTAGAGCAGTATCCCTCCCTCTGCCAGCATTAAAGAACTCCAGGCCCTTTCCGGCCATGTAAATTCGCTGAGTCAGGTGAGTGGGAGTCCTGGACAGTGTTCTTGGGCAGTTCCAGCAGAGCCCCACGTGACCCCTCTGGCTCTCAGGGCTGTGGCCAGGCCAGAATGCAAGGTGCTTCGCTGGGTTGCTTTTTGTAGCATGACAGGGAAATGATTCAAAGTAAACAGTTTTGTTCTTGATTTTATTGTTTATATTCTGATTATAAAGTTCATACTGACATTTTAGTATCTATATGTCTATATCTATATCTGGTCATCAGCTGGGGATGCTTTGGGCTGTAATAGAATACAAGACCAAAGGGACTTAACGGAAAGGAATTGAGCCCATGGCCACATCCTGACAAGTGTCCCACAGAGGGAAGTGGGATGGGATGGAAAACAACCTTCTCTGAAATCAGGGGCTCCACCTCTCCCCACCAGCTAAATAAAGTCAAATCAGCCCGGAAGAGTGGAGTGGTGCAGCTTCTCTGTAGAGGGGGGCGTCTCCACCTTCCTGTCCTCTGATTAACACGTGCTCTGTGACTTACTTCCGTGCTTCCAGGAAGCATGCACTGTTGACAGATAACTGCAGCAATGCCTGGTAGATGTAGGTCGGAGAGTGAATCTATAGGCATCACTGGTTTTGTCTGCAAAGCATACCTTGTCTCACTCTGTTTATAGTAAAAGATTATGTTTCAGAAGGTGTTTGTTGAAAATTGTGTCACAGTTACAGGACAGCACAGCAGGCCGCGAGCTGTGGCAGGGGATTCCTGGGCATTTGTCCCCCATCACATGCAGGGGTGTGTGGCCCCATGACTAAATCTGGCCAGGGAGATGTACGTGGCAGGGTGACCTGGGCCTCTGGGGAGCCGTCTCAGAAGTTGAAAGCCCGCCCCTCTGTCCTCTCCTGCTTTCTCTGATCACCAGGAACATCTTGTATCGAGCTGTGTAACGCGTGGTCCGTGATGGGCTGGGAGAAGCTTCAGGTGGCCGCTTCTCCACAGAGGACCGGTCTCACCTGGGGCACCGCCTTTAGTTGCCAGCAAATGGAGAGTCACATCGGATGTGTTTGTTCTTATCTTTAAGCGCTGGTTTTTGAAATATGTCAGAAATGTCTTGATTCATCATTCGTTCAAAATTCCTAAGTATTTTGATCAGATGTATGTGTGCAACTTCTTGATCTGAAGTAGGACCTTTCAGGTGAATGGGCAGAATTATTACCATTTTATGCTCTGCATGAACTTTAACATTTTTGAGGTTTAACTTTTCATTTTGAAATACTTTCAGGCTTACAGAAAAGTTGCAAAAATAGTGCAAAGCCTTCCCTTTGCACCTTCACCCAGATTCTGCAAGTGTTAATATTTTATCTTTCTCTCTGTCCTTCCCTCTTTCCCTCACTCCATCTCTGCCCAGTCATCTCTCTTTTCCTCTCTGTCCAGCTGTCCATCAACCTGCCTATAGATAATATCTCTGTGTCATCTACATACAGAGAGAAAGAGGGAGAATGTATTTATGTATATATGTCTTTGTGTGGAGAGAGACAAAAATACACATTTTCCCCCCTGAACTTTTTTTTTTTTTTTTTGAGACAGAGCCTCAAGCTATACCCCTGGGTAGAGTGCCATGGCATCACAGCTCATAGCAACCTCCAACTCCTGGGCTCAAGCGAGTCTCCCGCCTCCGCCTCCCAAGTAGCTGGGACCACAGGCGCCCGCCACAACGCCCGGCCATTTTTTGGTTGTAGCCATCATTGTTGTTTGGCGGGCCCGGGCTGGGGACTCGAACCCGCCACCTTAGGTGTACGTGGCTGGCGCCTGAGCCGGTTGAGCCACAGGCGCCGAGCCCCCCCCCCGAATTTTTGAGAGTTAGATGCAGACATGATGCCACTTTGTCCGTAAATACTTCAGAGTGTATGTCCTCAGACAAGGATCAGGAGTGCATGTCCTCAAACCAAAATCAGGAAATCAACGCTGATACTATTCTATTATGTAATGTACAGACCTTCCCTAAATCCCCCCAAGTTTCCCACTAGATTTATTTATTTATTTATAGACAGAGTCTCACTCTGTCACCATGGGTAAAATGCGGTGGCATCATCATAGCTCACAGCAACCTCAAACTCCTGGGTTCAAGAGATCCTCCTGCCTTAGCCTCCGGAGTAGCTGGAACTACAGGCACCCATAGTGCCCAGCTAGTTTTTCTATTTTTAGTAGAGACTGGGTCTTGCTCTTGGTCAGGCTGGTCTCTAAGTTCAAGCAATCCATCTGCCTTGGGCCCCCAGAGTTCTGGGATTACAGGTATGAGCTACTATGCCTGGCCTCACTGGTGTTATTTACTGATAGCAAGAGAGAGAACAACACTCTGAGTGACCCAGGGCTTAATCTAGGCTTGCAGGTTGCTGAAAGGTCAGTTCCCTTTATCTAGAATAGTCCTCACCCTTCCCTGCTTCTTATGGCCGTGGAATTTTTGAAGAGTATAGGTACTGACTATTATCTATTTTGGGCACTGATTTTTTTATAAAAAAGCAGAACACTTTAATCGTGTCAAAAACACATAACATTTACCATCTTGGTCATTTTTCAGCGTACAGTTCGGTAGTGCTGAGTATGTTTGTGTTGTGCCGTGGATCTACAGGACTTCCTCATCGGTAAAACTGAAACTCTGAACCCCTTAAGCAGCTCCCCATCTCCCCTCCCCGGCCCGTAGCCACCATTCTTTCTGACTATTCAAGGGACGTAGTATGAGGAGGACACGCAGAGTTTGTCTTTCTGTGTCTCGCTTACTCCTTTTTGGTTATCTCTATTGCAGTAGCGGACAGGGCCGCATTACTTTTAAGGCTGAATAATATTTCGTCATCTTTGTACTCCACACTCGGCTTATCCCTTCATCTGTCCAGGGACGCTGGAGTGCGTCCACCTGTCTGTTGTTCTGAATGATGCTGCTGTGAACGCAGGTGTGTACATAGGAGATTCAGGCTGCTTGTATTGTAGAATGTCCCTCAATTTGGGTCGGTCTGTCGCCTCTTGGTTCTGAGTTTGGCAGGAATATTTGAGAAGCAGTGATGGGCCCTTGAGGCTGATGGGGCTAACTCTGATCCTTCCTCAGGATGGAAGCTGCCAGCTTTCTCTTCTGTAAGATCGCTGTTTCCCCTTCCTGGTTGATAAGGATTTTGCGGCCCTGCAGAAACCTTGTTTCTCGTCAGACTCTCACCACTTGGTGATGCCTGTGTGAGACAGTTCTTCCTGTGTGATCACCCTGTGGTGACTCGCAGATGACATCGTCCTTCTCCATTTACGCACTGGCTTTCCGCTCTAAGGAGACGCTTCCCCACCTCCTGTGTTCCTTCCTTCATTTTATCTACATTTGAATGGATTCCTGGGCCCGGTGTTCCTCTGGGTTATAATTGGTTATCATCCTCTATTTTGTTGTCAGAGTTGGCCAGTGGAAACCCTTGCAGTAGGCTCTCGCGTCTGTTTTGACATGTCCTCGACTCCTTCTCATTAACCTGTATCCACCATCGGTGTTTCCGGGGCTTCCTGTCTTTATTGTATTTATATTAGTGATGACGATGACGTCTCGCTCTGGCCCCCAGGCTGGAGTGCAGTGGTGTGATCAGAGCTTGCTGCAGCCTTAAGCTCAAGAGATCCTCCCGCCTCAGCCTCCTGAGTAGCGGGGACTATAGGTGTGCTCCACCATGCCCAGCTTATTTAAAAAAAAATTGTTTGTAGAGACAGGGTCTCACTATGCTGCTGGGTTTATCTGGAATCTCGAACTCCTGGCTTCAAGCAATCCTCCTGTCTTGGCGTTCCAAAAGGCTGGGATTATAGGTGTCTTTACACAGTGATTGATTGTGGGTATACACAAAATACTAAGTAAGATTAAATCAGGCTGGGTGTGCTGGCTCACGGTTATAATTGTAGCACTCTGGGAGGCTGAGGTGGGAGGAATGCTTAAGCTTAGGAGTTTGAGACCAGCCTGAGCAAGAGCAAGACCCTGTATCTATTAAAATTAGAAAAACTAGCTGGGCGTGGTGCCAGGAGCCTGTAGTCCCAGCTACTTGGTAGGTTGAGGCAGAAAGATGGATTTATCCCAAGAATTTGAGGTTGCTGTGAGCTATGATGATGTCACAGGACTCTATCCAGGGTGCCAGAGTGAGACTTTGTCTCAAAAAGAAAAAAATCAAATCGATTTCAAGCTGTGTAATGGTCAGACACCAAAGCTGCCACAGGAAAAATGATTAAATATATACTTGTTAAAAATACATTTATTGATTTCAAAAATGGAAAATGAAACATAAATATTTCTGGTTGGGGTGTGAACCCGTATCATGCTTCGTGAACCCTGCCACAGGCACTGGTGGGGGGTCTTATCAAAGGAACGTCTCACCCAGGCCATGGCTCCTGGCCCCTGGACTACCCAGGTTGGTCAATGTGTGACTAAGTGCTAGGTCACCAGATTTGTATACCCAGAGTCACTTCACATAGCAGCTCTGGATTCAGACTTTAAAACAGAAAAGAAGCCCCAAGATCATCCCAAACTTGAAGTGCAGGCGAGTGTCTTGTGCAAAGTCACTGAGTTGCTGGGATGCAGAGCAGGGCTGGGGTCAGGCCCCCCAGCTTCATAGGGTCTTTCCAGTGCAGGGTGGTCAGAGGCCGGCTGGTTTGATTTGCCGCTGGTGATGAGTGCTCCCCTCAGGAATGAACGTTCTTGATGGGTGGGCGTCAGGAATCGTGATGGGGCAGGCGTTTGCTGTCTCTCTGCCACCTCTTGTCCATTGTTGGAGGACGGCGTCTCCATGCACCTCTGACTTCTGTTTGTGGAGCAACAGGCCGCCAGCCCCTGCCCGCACGTTGCACGTGCAGTCACAGGTTGCTGTTGGTTCTCTTGGTGCCTCGTTCTCTGTCCCAGGCCTAGCTCGCCAGCTGTTCCCCACAGGGATGGTTTCTGGGTGGCTGGGACACCCCCGTGCCTTTCTCTGGAGGTGTATGCTTCTGATAATGTCCACCTTAAAAGGAGTAACGGAGAGCTGACCAGGACGGGGTCTCTCTGTCCTGTCCTCTGATGTGGATGCTCCTCGCTGAGCCAGCCCAGCTGGGGCGGGTTTCTCAACGTGCAGTTGGCATCACTGTCCAGAACCTGCATTTTATTTATTTAGTTTTTGGCTTGATTCAGCTCTATTTTTAGGATGTTTTCCACTGGGAGAGGGGGTAGGATGAGGAGAACAGAGCAGGGCAGGATGCCAGGTCTGGGTCTCGGCCTGATGTGGGTCCACTGTGCGCGCCGGAATCACGGGTAAGGGCTGGACTTGCAACACAGAGCCTGTCCCCTCCTGTTCCCAGAAGAATGTGATCTGGTTCCAGTTTCTGTTCTCCCCAGTTCTGGACTAGGAGCCTCAGTTGTTTTGAGGCTGACCATCCCCCTCCCTAGTGTGTGTGTTGGGGGTGTCACTGATTGTGGAGGGGGCCACAGACCTGCCATGGCCAGAGGACACATCTCCAGATGTCTGAATCCCCCACCAGGGTGGGCCTGGACAGTTAGAAAAAATGCCCATCTAAGGGTTGGTTGAATAGTTTGTAGGTTTTCTGAGAGCTTGTTTGCTCGTGTCCAGCCCAGTCCTAATAAGGCCTCTGGAGGCAGACGGGCTGCCAGCACCCTGGCT
>CAUYQV010119159.1:0-13303 GCA_963574575.1 Galagoides demidoff
GATGAAGATGTTTCCCACAGCCTTCGCTGACCTCAGGAGAACAGGAGCCAACATGACTCTGACCTTCATAAAATAGTAAGAAATTTCTCTGATTTTAGTCTACCTAGACCCATTTTTTTGTTTTTTGTTTTTAAATCATAACTGTGTACACTGAAACATTTATGGGCTCAGTGTACTGATTTGATATACAATGTGAAATGCTTACACTGAACTGATTAACAGCCATCACAATTATACTCTTTTCTTAATAGTTTTGAAATGTACCTTTGCATAGATCTCTCTCTCCCAATGCAGAAGAGTCTAATCTTGTAACTAAAAAGATACTAAGACATAAAGAGGCATTGACTTTTCATTAACCCCACATAAAGATGGAGCGTTAATGTCTGCAGACAAGGAAATGAACAACCCTGAAAGTCACAGTGCGATTAGACACAGAGGCTGCAGGAGGTGCAGGTGGATCAGAGCCAGGGGTGGGAACATGAGTTCTGACACTAAAAGAAACCTAACACTTTGAGAAAGGACATTTGAAATTAGACAGTTGTTTTCGTTCAAGAAACAGATTTTTTAAGTATTTCTCCACATAGGCAAAAGTATTTGATATGAAAAGCCGAACCATGTTTCTATATGAATCTGCTTCAAAAGGCATCCTCTCTTCAATACTCCCCACACTAACTGCAACCATTACGGTCTCATTCGTGTTCTTCCTTATTTATTCTTCCCATATATTTTGGTTAAATGCTTACATATAGACCCATGGGTTGCTGTGTACAGAAAATATAAGCATGATACATTTAACATGAAATACAATTCTATTTCTCTCATTTCAGGTATTCAAAAGTATATAAAATGCTTTTCGACAATCATGTGTATAAATGACATTCTAGCAAAATTTCTATCCCAATTAGAATCTGCATTAGGTTCCTACAGGGAGGGGGCTGCATTTCAGAGGCAGACGGGAATGTCAATTTGACTTGACCTCTTTCTAGCTGTGTAACTATAACATGAAGCAAATAACCCTTCATCAAGTTCCTATAACAGCTAATAAAATGGAGCATGTAAAGGACCTACAAATAGTAGGTGTCGGTAAGTGATTAGCATTGTTGCCTCCAAAATGAGAAGTTAAAATAAAAATGTAGAACAGTAAAAAACCTTGGAACAGCTGCTTACCATGTTTGTGAATAGTTGGAAGGAAGAATTCCATGTCCCCATCACCACTACCACTGCCATCAAACCTAAAGAGCTCAGCTACTTGGTAAGGAGACACACAGAGACACAATCCACACAGTACACATTGACACAATGAGAAAAGTGAGAGCTCTTAAAACATGCCCAGCAGAGAAGAAAATGCAACAATATGCACTCAATGACACATATTCTTCCCTAAGAAACATTGTAAAAGGTAAAACTGCAACACCAGTCAAGCTATCAAATTACCAAAATTTCATTCATACTTTCAGAAAATACTCCACATAATTTGTAATTGGAATTTCCCATTTCCACCAATACTATTTTTAAATGTTCACTTACAGCAACGTAAATTACTTTCTAAGAATTTTAGATATTTAAACATGTTTATATAATATATATTATATAATCATACACTTAGGCCTATAGCCAGTAGTCATCTTACCACTCACAACAACCAATTTGAAATCAGGGAAATGCATGTAACATTTCTCTCCATTGCATATTTAAACACCCATCATATTTACCCTCCTCAAACTTGATCACCCTCTTGCCACCAACATTGTGGAAACAGCCCCAGACTAGCAGTCTAATTAAAATCCTGCTTTATCCCTGGCAGAAACCAAGGGTACAACTCTCAGCAAGTCACTAAATCTCTCGGTATCTCAGTTTTCTCACCTATAAAAGGTGGACCCTTTTGTAGAAATGTTGTTGCTATGGTTTGAATGTGTCCCCCAAAGTTCACATGCTGGAAATTTAATCCCCAATGCAAGTGTTGAAAGGCAAGAACTTTAAGAGGTGATTGGGTTATGGGAGCTCTGCCCTCAGTAATGAATTAATCATGTTATCTGAGAAGTGAGTTCATTATTGCCAGAGGGGTTCTTTCTAAGAGTCCAGCCCCCTACTTCTCTATTGCACCACTCTCTCTCTCTGTGAAGTCTTCCGGACATAGCGAGAAGCACTGGCCAAGTTATGACATAGCGAGAAGCACCCTCACCAGATGCAGCCACTCAATCTTGCACTTTCCAGCCTCCAGAACTGTGAGCCAAATCAACCTGTATTATTTCTAAATTATCTACTCTGTGGTGTTTTGTTATAACAACACAAAATGGACTAGAGTCATAAAATCAAATAAAATAATGGGAAATTGTAAAAATGTAAAGCATTTTGGCAGTATGTCAGCACAGCGTCACACCTTTCCCTCCAGCCCATCGCACACACCAAGCATTATTTTAGCAAATGTTTGCAAAGAACACAGGAAGGGCGGTGACGAGGGCAGTGGAAAGGAGGATGGGAAACAAGCTGAGCCACTCATCTCCACACATGTGCTTCTACCAATATCCTGCACTGGCATGCTAGTTTAACATCGGGCCTGCTCTTCTGTTTCTTTTCAACAGGACATGAGAATTTTTGGCACACAGAACCTGAAATCATTCTAGAGACTTAAGAGACAAAATGGATGTCCAGCAAATATCCAGCAGGAGACTTTGCTCCCATATTATCCAGGAGTCCTAAGAAAGAGATGTGAAGCTTAACACCATATATCCTTCGGCTAGCACAGAACATCTGTTCAGGCTGTGGCTTCCTATGTAGAATCAGTTTTATAGACCAACAGTGTGGAATATCAGGTGCTTCCTTGACCTGCAACAGGAGTTTGCTCTACAAGAAGCATTACGTATTAGGCAATCCCCATGCGTGAGTCCAGGAGTGAAGGGCACTGTCTAGATTCCTTTTTCTCCAATCCCAACTCAGTAAAAGGAAAAATGAGATTCTTTTCCAATACTACTTCCCAAGAAACTGTAAGACTGGTTTTTGAACTGAGCATTTACAATCGATATATAATGATGAGTATTCTAGACATATGGGGGAAAGTTTCTAAATTAAGTCACAAGGGATCCTATGATGACAAACAAGTATCACAATCATCTTAAAATGTCATTAATATTTTCTCTTTCTATTATGTAAGTATTATTAGCTATAAGATTCAAAGGTAACTTTGCAAATATTTTGTAAGTAACTTTTTTATTAATGAAAATACTATTATGAAAATAATGATTTGGAGAGGTGAGGACTTGTTTCTGGAGGACAAGCAAAGCTGGTATTATTACGTGCCACCTGCCAGATGGTCATCTGGCATATTTTTTCTGTTTTTTACATTCAACCAAGCTGGGACACTGTTTAATCATTTCCCTGCTCCCAACTCTGACTTGGTCTCCTTTACTTTCACATAAACTTGGGAACACAGGAAAAGGAAAATTTTGTATATTTACCCTAAAGTCCCACATTATACAAAAAGATAAGTTTAATATTTCTGACCTATCAGTTTATCCTGTGGCCGGCTTATATACTATGACTTTCTTCAGCAAAATGATAAAGATAATACAAGGTTTTGTAATGGAATAGACTGCCCAGATGAATACCATACCAACTCTCAATTTCTTACACATCACATGTACTCTATCATGCTCCTAGTAACATCTGATAATAAAACATACTAATGCTTCTGCAAAGAAACATTCATAATTAGTCCACCAAATGGGATAAATATAAATAACCTCACTTAATAAAGATGAGTTTTGTAATGAAATGAGTTTTAACTCCAAAAATCCTTTGATAATCAGAGCTTTCTGAATCTCGGAATTGAGGATAGGGAATTATTGACTTCTTTTATTGATAATCATCTCATAATAGGTTACACAAAACGACTAGTTTTTAATGAGGGGGTTTTTTTTGTTTGTTTGTTTTTTTGAGACAGAGCCTCAAGCTGTCCCCTGGGTAGAGTGTTATGGCTTCACTGCTCACAGCAACCTCCAACTCCTGGGCTCAAGAGAGTCTCCTGCCTCAGCCTCCCAAGTAGCTGGGACCACAGGCGCCCGCCACAACACCCGGCTATTTTTTGGTTGCAGCCATTATTGTTGTTTGGCGGGCCTGGGCTGGATTTGAACCTGCCACCTTGGGTGTATGTGGCTGGCGCCTTAGCCACTTGAGCCACAGGTGCTGAGCCTTAACGAGGGTTTTAATTGGAGATAGTGCTAACAGAGATACCACAGAAGCTGGGAAAAAGGAGGAAAGAGGGGATTTCAGGAGCACCTGCTATGAATGACAAGCCTGACTTGGAGATTGAGCCCAGCACACTATTTCATTCCAAAAGCCCATCTACTTCAGGAAAAGATTAGCAGGTAATAAAGGGGGGGGCACGATAGTGGTATACATACAATAAACAGAGATATTACTGAGATTAAGCAATCTCACGGCAAAAGTATATATAAATAAAACTACAGTTAAATATTAATTTAGAAAACAAATACTTAAAATTTATGTAGAGATGGAACTTTCTTTTTACCAAGAAAGGGACTATCAATCAGAAGGGACTGGTATATATTATAATACCATATATAAAGTGATATGTTACCATGTATATGAAGCAATTATTAACCTTCATGCATTCTCTCCAAAACTAGTAATTCATTCTTTCTTTTAAAAAAAGTAACATTAATTCAAAGGAACATATTTCCCTAATAGAATCTACCATCATCATGCTGTGTGGACAAGCCAATATTTGATATTTTTGAATCACCAAGTCTTACCTCCTCCTTCCAAGTTTAACAACTCAACTTTAAAAGATTTTTCCAGTTCAGGGATAGAATTGTCAGTGATGTTGACAGAAATATATTTATATCTTTCTCCTGGTTGAAATTCTAAAGTGCCAGCAACACTCTGAAATAAATAAGAATTGACTCATTAAATTTTAATTATTTTGTATATGAATTTATAAAATGAGAATGTTTACTATGTCCCAAATAATTATAAATCACGGAACAGAAGAGCATAAGTAAAATACAAAACTGAAAACATTTCAGAGGACATGAATAACAGTGAAGGTAAATTCTAAATGCACATTCTCTATCTAAATCAAGTAAATGGATTTTTATTTTTCTTATTTGTCTGCTCATGAAAAAAGGAGCAAATGAGATATTTACTGGCTGACATCCACAAATTCCTAAAGAATTAATTCAATGAGATGCCAGCAATTCTCTTCACCAAGTATATTACAATTATATCACTGGGAAATCTAAATATTCAGTGTTTGAAAATAATGGCATTTTCATCCTCAGACTCTCTCCAAGCCTTAATATGTATCAGTACATTTGGCATTAATTTTCTCTCCATTAGAGTTGCAGTTGTAATTCATAACACAGCTATCCCTTCAGAAAAGTTCATACAGTTAAGAGAATCAAAGTTATTCAAAATCAAGGTCTTAAAGTTATTTTTCTTCCATTATTTCACATATGCATTTTCCTCCCAAGTTATGAAAATAAATTTTTCAAATTTATTTAAATTTTTCTAGTGTCAGCTCATGTAGACAACTATATTCCATTATTGGTGCTATTAAAGCTAAATGGAGAAATCCAAATACCAATTCACTTGATCACTCATTCATTCACTTTTTCAGCATTTATCAAACAGGCGGCATATGCATGGTGCCATTTTAAATGTTTGGGACACAAAAATAGACAAGACAAACATTTGACTCCATAGAGAACACTTGAGGTGCGTTAACCACATAAGAAAATAATTTAAATAGAATAATAAGTGCTCTAAAAGGTATATAGTTAGCTCAAAGAGGAAGTAACCAACTCTGTCTGGAATTTAGTAATCAGAAGAGCAACCCTACAAGTCTTAACAGTAGAACTGACATCTGCCTGTCTTAGGAAACCATCTCAGCTGAACTCAGCAATCGCTATACAATTGCCCGCTTCTGCTCTGGAAATATGTACTTCTTTGGCATTCTATGATAGCACACTCCTGTTTTTCCTGGCTCATTCTTTTCAGTGCTTAAGAATCTTAACATTCTGCTTGTGACCTTCAAAAACATCAGACTTTCTTCCTTTAGACTTTCAGTCTAGACAAGCCTACTATACCCTAAGCTTTTAATACTTTTCATACCTCTAACCTCTGATATCCAGACTTAAATCTTAATGCCTACTTGAAATTTTTCTTAATAATTTATGCCTGAATCTTAAGTTCACAATCTTCTCTTTTTTTTTTTTTTTTTTGAGACGGATGTTCAAGCTATTCCCCTGGGTAGAGTTACATGGCATCACAGCTCACAGCAACCTCCAACTCCTGGGCTCAAGCGAGTCTCCTGTCTCAGCCTCCCAAGTAGCTGGGACTACAGGCGCCCGCCACAATGCCCAGCCATTTTTTTGGTTGCAGCCATCATTGTTGTTTGGCGGGCCCGGGCTGGGGATTCGAACCTGCCACCTTAGGTGTATGTGGCTGGCACCTTAGCCGATTGAGCCACAGGCACCGAGCCACAATCTTCTCTTAAAAACAATGCCTTGTGCAAACCTTGCCAACAACACTAAACTGTAGGGTACAAGCAGCTCACACTAAGAGCTAAGGAGTCATTCCTGAAACCCTTTTCTGGTTTATCCTTCACACTAAACAATCTTCAAAAGATTTTGCCAGTTAAACTTCCAAATATTTCCTGAGCTCACCTACTTTTCATCTACAATGTCATCGGCCTAGTCCAGGGCACTCTCCCCTCTTGCCTCCACAAAATGGATTCTTTAACTGTCTTTCTACATGTGGTGTCTGCTAATCCACTCCCCACGCTCAGCCTAGGGATCTTGTATAAACGCATAATGCCCCTTAATTATTTTTCCTTGATTTGTTTTTAAAGCAACAATACAGCATGATCCCCGAGACCTGGAATGATCTCTGCGTCCTTTACCTTCTCACCATACCTAGCTCCACATGGGCTTTCTGTCACTTTCTCTGACAGACTGTGCGCTCCCCTGCATGAGACACTATACTCATGCCATTTTACCCGGGCCATGTAATTCTTCCCCCCTCCACCTACTTTTCTCCTCCTTCAACTTTAGAGCTGAGCATTAAGGCAAGAAAACCTCTGACTACCCCACCTACATCAATACCCACCTCTCTCCCAGAACGCCCACCTTAAACATTCCCCACAACTATAACTCAGCAACTGCCTGTTTAATATCACCCTGAGCTGCTGGAATATAAGCCTTGGGATGGTGGGGTCACCTTTAGAATAAGGTTGAGAGCAGTGACATCCGCTATCCAGTTGGCTCCCCTTCTGTACAGGACCCTTCCCAGTTGCTCCTCTCCCTCCCCCTAACATCTGCTCTCACATACTCACAAAAACCGCCTGAGAAATCCTACTTTTATGCTTCACACAGATCTTAGAGGGCTGAAGGCAAAAATTATCAGGTTATCAAAGACAAGCAAAGTCATTTTTTTCAAAGTGGTGACAGGTAACAACCAGGACATCTAAGCAGCCTGGACAATCCTCAGAAATGTCTCCAAGGGTATGAGCTTTCCGACAGTCAACAATGGATGTGGCCATAGGGTTTTTATTTGGTCTGGTTTGGTTTGGTTTTAGTTACTAAGGAAAATATAATCTAACCTAAGTCTGGAAATATTCAGACTACCTAGAAACTGAAGCCTATCAATACAAGGACTACAGTGTCTCTTACGAGACCACAGAGAAGACAACAGTGAGACAAGCTGAGAGAGTCTGAGGAATGTGATCCAGACAAACTCAGTGGAAGACACAATTGTTAATTAAGAAAAATGGAACTCGCCCAAGAAAGAATCTGAGAAGAAAAATTCCAAGAAAACTTGGCTAAGTGGTCCACAGCCAGAATTATTTAAGCTCAATTGAGGACACAGATAGTGAGGATAAGATGGAGTCAGTAGGGATGGTCTGGTCGGTTTAGGGCCTGGGTGACCTTTACCCCATCTCTCCCATTCTCATTGTTTATAAATTTGCCTTTAATCTGAAGGTATATATTTGAATAGCTTAAGATAATTGATTTAAGAGATTAACTTTTGAATAAGAATGTTGTTCTATGGGTCATGGGTTATGACGATTACTGTTGTTTAATATAAGTGTGTTTAAGATAAGGGTTAGTATTGTCCTTACTTTTGACTTTTATATATAAAGCTGTGTTTGGGGATGGCAGAACAGAACAGTCTTGGAGGGGCTGCTCTCACTGTTCTCCAATATCCTGGCCTCCTGACAAAGTTTGGTGGCCTATTCCCATCTCTGCATAGTGGCTGACAGGGACAGGTGGCCAGACCTTCTTCCTCGGGTAATACGATTACCCACAGTTTCTGTAGTTTAGGAGCAAAACTTTGTACAAATTACTACACTGTACCAAGGTGTGGGGTCTTTTTCACAACAGGGTGAAAAATACGAATATGAAGTTTAAAGAAAAAAGACTCTTCAGGAAAACAGAAATATTAGCAATAAAACCTTTCTAAAAAGAATTGCTGAGAAGAAATTACAAGTATTCACTTGAGTACCAGTGACAGTAAGAACAGGTAGTAGTGCTGAAAGCAACTCCATATGCGCCTTGTCCACTCCAAGACACAGCATGTTCCCACACTCCTTACGGTGACCCTGCTCAGCTCACGTTCTCTCTCTTTTGCAGATAGGGAAACTGAGCTCAGGAATGACTAAGCAAGTCTCCCAAGTCCATCCATGAAGAGGACTGGTTAAAACTCAGTTCTGTCCAGTTTCAAATCCTTGGCTTCTCAGCAACCCTCTTCCCCCGCCAGTATCACACTGTTCCCTAATTGAAAAAAAAAATTTAAAAAGCAACTTAAATTTGAAACAACATCAACACTTACTTTCTTTGCAATTTCGATTTCAGTCCATAGATGTAAGTAAGAGAATTTGAAATGTGTAAGGAACATAATTTTCAATATATCTGACCAAAGCTTACAATGTTAAAACAAATAATACAATGGAAGTCAAGGACAAATATAAGCTACAAAGGAACTCAGTCTAGTAACTGTTCAAGTGTCAGGTTTCAATTCACAAAGCCACCTGAATTTATATAAATTTAAAAGGCCAGAAAGTTAGCAATGCTTATTTTCTTTGTTCAGTATGTTCAGTGCAAGTCCCTTCTAGTCCTCCGAGAGAATGATGAAACCTGTTTTCTAAGTGCAAGCACTGTTTGGAAAGGACTAAGTAACTTCTGAGTGACTTACCTGGTAGTCCTCAGGACTCACTGCTGACAAGGACACTGTTCTAAATTCTGCAGTCACCCTCCCCAGGAGTCCCTGTGCTCGGACTACCAGCAGCCTGACCTCTCCGTCCTCCTCCTGCACAGTGACATGTGGGATGCTGCTTGCGGGCAGAGTCATGGCATCCTCAGGCTGAGGCGGCAGCCCCACAGAGAACTGCAACAAGCCTAATGGACACAAAACGGACAGGGCATTCTTTTTCAATTACCTTCAAGAACTTCTTGCTCATTTGAAGAAATCCTACATCATTATTTTGATCAAGAGGGTAAAATTCTGAGGGCTTTTGTTTATAAAGAAAAGACTCTAATGACAGGCACAGTGGCTCACACCTATAATTTTAGCACTCTGGGAGGTGGTTGGATTGCCTGAGCTCAGGAGTTAGGACCAGCCTAAGCAAGACTGAGACCCATCTCTACTAAAAATAGAAAAACTAGCCTGGCAAAGTGGCGGCCGGCCACCTGTAGTCCCAGCTACTTGGGAGGCTGAGGCAGGAGGCTCACTTGAGCCCAAGAGTTGAGGGTGCTGTGAGCTGTGACAACACAGCGCTCTACCCAGGGCAACACACTGAGATGGTCTCCAGAAAGGAAAGACTTTAATGAAGGTTTGATTAACATGCTTTTGACATGAAATATGTTTGTAATTTTCAAAGTTAATTTTCCTGGTCTTTACTCAAAAATAGTTTTAGTACTTATTATAGAAATATCAATAAAGGGAATACTTACAGAGTTTTAAAATACACATCTTCAAACATTTACTTATGAGTCGGGGCCCAGCCTTGACACACTGTATGAGTTTACTTCCTTGTGGCCTGGTGGTGTGTAGAGACCGAGGAAAATAAATTATAGGGGCTCGGGAGTTAGCACACCCTTCTTCAAGAGGCTTCCAGGATGCTGCCCTGAGTATCATGCTGGCTCTGTATTCATTTCATACACCAGTATTACAGTCATAAATCTTATGAAAGCATGGCAAACAATCCCATCCAGGTTCTTGCTGTGCTTGCATTTCTATAACTAGACTGACGCTACAACTGATTATGGTAATTGCTTGGATTTGCTTACTACTTTTTACTGTTCCAAAGTATTACGGTCTTAATGTAAACAAAGTCTTGATAAGGAAGCCAATAAGAGGCTGACTCAAGAACCAAATCACCCACAGTCACACACCACAGCTGTGATGTTTTAATACTCTGACAGCCTGTGTCCAAACAGATAGACTCCTCTGGCCCAATTAAGGTGACAGAAGAAAGGACATCTTTCTTCTCCTTATCTGGTCTGAAGCAAGTCTTCCTGAGTTGGACAAAGTTTAAAAATCCATATTCTTAACTCCCAAAAAGAGTTCTCCTGGGGCACACAGCCCCACCCTGGCAGAAGGCAGCCTCAAGGCCTCCAGCCAGCTGCATCTGGGCAGCTGTGAGGGGAGGGAGAATGTTCAACACACCAGGCTTCAGAATCTTAATGTCTTAGAGTCTCACACTTTGTGCTCAACGTCAGGAAATTGAATGTGAATCAGTCCTCCAATTACTGTCTCCTTTGTTCAGACTTCATTCCCTATTCCTAATATTTCTAATCTACTAAGAATAATTGAACATTGGTTTCAAACTTATAAAATCATTATCACTAGTAACGCAAGCACATCAAGATACGACTTTTCCCTTATGTATTACTAGAGTCTCCAGAAATAATTCTTTTTTTATTTTTTTAGAGACAGAGTCTTACTCTGTTTCCTAGGCAGAGTGCCATGGCATCATATCTCACAGCAGCCTCAAACTCCTGGGCTCAAGTGATCCTCCTGCCTCAACCTCGAGAGTAGCTGGGACGACAGGTGCCTGCCACAATGCATGGCTAGTTTTTCCTGTTTTTAGTAGAGATAGGGTCTTGCTCTTGCTCAGGCTGGTCTCCAACTCCTGAGCTCAAGCAATCCACCTGCCTCCACCATCCAGAGTGCTGGGATTACAGGTGTGAGCCACTGTACCTGACCCAGAAATCATTCTTGAACTTAAAGGAGAACATGATTAATGGCACTTTAAAGGGTCTGCAACACTTTTTTTTTAAATGTAACTAAGAAAACTGATGTTGAAGAGCCTCTGAGATTTTCTACTCAGACCTTTTAACAGCTGTTCTGTACTTATTTCCACACAAGAAATATTACTTTTCAATAAAGAAAGCATTTTCAGTTTATTAGGACAGATATCTATGATAGTTCCCCAACTAAGAAAATTATCATTTTAGCATAAGACAAAAAGAAATTAATATAAATAGATAGTAATAACTTCACTTTTTAAAACTTAATAAAATATAAATTACAAAGTACTTCAATTTACTTAGGTGTTAACCAATCATCATAGGATAATTTTTAAATTAAAGAAACTTTACGAGACACAAGTAGAAATATTTTTCTATCTTAATCTTGCAAAAACTTTCCAAAATATATTATTGAAGTTCAGAAATTGATCTTTATATTATCTTTCATAAACAATGCCCATCTAAACGGTAGCTTAGAAATTAAAGAGCTTAGAAGTTAGAGAGTTTGCAAGAGTTCCATTTCAATCATTTTCAAATAAAAAGTTGTTAACAAAACTAACCACACCTAGAGAAGAGAGGATTATTCTTGCAAAAGGAGTAGGTTACCATATGGATGATCACTCGCTTTGATGGTAATATCTGTTGTTTCCTTCTCAGGATCTATGCTTGCACCACTTGTGGGAGTTGAACCTAGCTTCCCATCTCCAGGAATTGCAGAAACCAATGTTACACGGAAATACTCATTAAGTTCAGGAATATCGTCATCAAGAACATACAGATTTAGGACCTATAAATGAAAAAATCCAGAGGCACTAAGCAAAGAGGCAGGCAGCAATTACTTTGCAGAGGAGAGTTAAATAGCAAATTAAATTATATTTTGTTAATTTTTAATTTTTGAGACCAAGTGTCACTCTGTCACCCTGGTTAGAGTGCCTTGATGCCATCATATTTCACAGCAACCTCAAACTCCTGGGTTCAAGCAATCCTCTTGCCTCAGCCTCCCAAGTAGCTGGGACTATACAGGCACCAGCCACCATGTCCAGCTACTGTTTTCTATTTTTAGTAGAGACAGGGGTTTCACTCTTGCCCAGGCTGGTCTCAAACTCTTGAACTCAAGCGATACACCCACTTTACCTCCCAGAGTGCTAGGATTCTAGGTGTGAGCCACCAAACCCAGCCAGATTAAATTACATTTAAATAAAGTTAGCATTGAGCATAATTTATTTCTATACCAATTTAAACATTAAAACATGTGTGGATGTATGTGTACAAACATACAGTGTGAGAAAGAGAAAGCTAATGAGATTAATCCCTTAGACAATAATGGGTGCTGCTATGGTCTGAATGTCTGTGTCTCCCAAAATTCAGATGCTGAAATCTAATCCCCAGATAATATCAAGAGGTGGGTTTTAGTACAACCTCTATGGAAAATCATATGGAAATACCTCCAAGAACACAAAATAAACCTACTATTTGATCCATCTACTATAGGGTATATATATACCCAAAGGAAAAAAAGGTAATTTTATAAAAAGGACACCCATACTCAAATGTTTGTAGCAGCACAATTCATAGTACAAAGATGTGCAAACAACCGAAAGGCACACTAATACATGAATAGATTAATAAAATGTAGTATATGCATACTAAGGAGTACTACTTAGCTATAAAAAAAATAGTGATCTAATATCTTTTGGGACAACCTGGAGGGAACTGGAAACCATTCTTCTATGTGAAACATCACAAGAATGGAGAAACAGGCTCAGCTCCTGTGGCTTAATCGGCTAAGGTGCCAGCCACATACACCTGAGCTGGCGGGTTCAAATCCCCAGCCCGGGCCCGCCAAACAACAATGATGGCTGCAACCAAAAAAAAATGTCCGGGCATTGTGGCAGGCACCTGTGGTCCCAGCTACTTGGGAGGCAGAGGCAGGAGACTCGCTTAAGCCCAGGAGTTGGAGGTTGCTATGAGCTGTGATGCCATGGCACTCTACCCAGGGGGATAGCTTGAGGCTCCGTCTCAAAAAAAAAAAA
>CAUYQV010119164.1:0-32482 GCA_963574575.1 Galagoides demidoff
GCACCATTTGTTAAATAGGGAGTCTTTTCCCCACTGAAGGTTTTTAAATGGTTTATTAAAGATCAAATAATGGCAAGTAGCTGGGTTTATCTCTTGGTTCTCTATTCTGTTCCATACATCTACCTCTCTGTTTTTGTGCCAATACCATGCTGTTTTGATTACTATGGATTTATAGTATAATCTGAGGTCTGGTACCATGATTCCTCCTGCTTTGTTTTTATTTCTGAGTAATGTCTTGGCTATTTGACATTTTTCTGATTCCATATAAAACAAAGTATTATTTTTTTGAGATCTTTAAAGTATGGCAGTGGAGCTTTAATAAGGATTGCATTAAAGTTGTATTTTGCTTTGGGTAGTATGGACATTTTAACAATGTTGATTCTTCCCAGACAGGAGCTTGGTATGTTTTTCCATTTGTTAACATCTTCAGCTATTTCTTTTCTTAGAGTTTCGTAGTTCTCTTTATAGAGATCTTTCACGTCCTTTGTTAGGTAAACTCCCAAATATTTCATCTTCTTTGGCACTACTGTGAATGAAATAGAGTCCTTAACTGTTTTTTCAGCTTGACTATTGTTGGTATATATAAAGGCTACAGATTTATGAGTGTTGATTTTTGTAACCTGAGACGCTGCTGTATTCTTTGATCACTTCTAAGAGTTTTATAGTAGAATCCCTGGTGTTTTCCAGATATATAATCATATCATCTGCGAAAAGTGAAAATTTGATCTTTTCTGACCCTATGTGGATACCCTTAATTGTCTTTTCTTCCCTAATTGCAATGGCTAAGACTTCCATTACAATGTTAAAAAGCAGCAGAGACAATGGGCAACCTTGCCTGGTTCCTGATCTGAGTGGAAATGATTTCAGTTTGACTCCATTTAATATGATATTTGCTGTGGGTTTGCTATAGATGGCCTCTATCAGTTTAAGAAATGTCCCTTCTATAACAATTTTCTTAAGAGTTCTGATCATGGGCTCGGTGCCTGTGGCTCAAGTGGCTAAGGCACCAGCCATGTACACCCAAGGTGGCAGGTTGGAATCCAGCCCAGGACCGCCAAACAATGACGGCTGCAACCAAAAAATAGCCAGGCGTTGTGGCGGGCACCTGTGGTCCCAGCTACTTGGGAGGCAGAGGCAGGAGACTCGCTTGAGCCCAGGAGTTGGAGGTTGCTGTGAGCTGTGATGCCACGGCACTCTACCCAGGGGTACAGCTGGAGGCTCCTGTCTCAAAAAAAAAAAAAAAAAAAGAGTTCTGATCATGAAAGGATGCTGGATATTATCAAACTCTTTTTCTGCATCAGTTGAGAGAATCATATGGTCTTTGTTTTTTATTTTGCTTATGTGATGAATTATATTTATAGATTTACATATATTGAACCAGCCTTGAGACCCTGGGATAAAACCCACTTGGTCATGGTGTATAATTTGTTTGATGTGCTACTGGATTCTGTTTACTAGGATCTTGTTGAATATTTTGACATCAATATTCATTAGTGATATTGGTCTATAATTTTCTTTTCTTGTTGGGTCTTTTCCTGGTTTGGGGATCACTGCAGTCTAATTTTTGTGCAAACTTCACTTTTTCCCTGGTGTTAACTGGCTTGCACTGGAAGTCTTTCCTAGCCTAAGTTTGGGAAAATAACTTTCATAGCAGAACTTTGTGTGTCAAGTAAGTCTTTGTGGAGATCCTAGTCCTTCTCTGTAGTCTCGAGGTTGGCAAATTATCCTGTGGGGGGAAACTGAGGCACTGAGGGACTATTGTCTTTGTTTTTTGCAAAAAAAAAAAAAAAAAACCTTCTGAGAGAAGGGCTGAAGATTCAACCTAGTAATTCTTATATGACTCTTCTTCATTCAAGAGCATTTAGAATCTTTGATGATGTTTTTTATCTTGTTAGCTTGGATTATTGAAATTGAGCTTTTTAAATTAAATTTTATTTTTGAATATATAATATATGCATAATGCATGGAATTTAATCATGATAAATTTGCAGATTAGTTTAAGGATAATTTACATCTTTGATGAGTTATGCAGTAAAATCCTTAGAGAAACACCTAGTACATAGTAAATGCTTAGTAAATGTCGATGGTTATTATTTATGCTGTTGTGTCTTCCTAACCCAAGAACAGAGTTCTACATACTTACTTGAGTTAATTTGTTTTCTTCAGCAGTGTTTTAAAGTTTTCTTCATATAGATTTTGTACATTCTGATTGTGGTTACTTTTAGTTCTTTTTACACTCATAAGTGAAATATTTTCTTAGTTTGTTTATTAACAAATTATCTTATTATTAGTCATTGTTTTTCAGTTGATTCTCATGCATTTTCCAGGTTTAAAAAGAATGAACATTTACATTCTTCCCCTCTGCTGGGCGCAGTGGCTCTTGCCTGTAATCCCAGCACTCTGGGAGGCTGAGGCAAGAGGATTATTGGAACCCAGGAATTTGAGTTTGCTGTGAGCTATGGTGATGCCACAGCACTGTACCCAGGGTGACAGAGTGAGACTCTGTGTAAAAAAAAAAAATATATATATATATATATATATATATATATTTCTTTCTCTTATCTAATTGCCAGGCCAGTGGGGAGGTCTAATGCAGCCACACATAAACCCTTTCCTGCTGCCACCTCTTTTCCTCCTTAGACAAAAACACAAAGGATCTAAATAGCCCTACCCCCAAGTTCATGCCAAAGGACCCTAACTATTCAGGCTCCTGTGGAATTTGCACCCCCTTTGGACCCATATAAAAGGGTTCTCTAACTGCCCCTGGGCACAGACACCATCCTTGCACTACCCAGGCAGGTCACCCTCCCTTTTCAATAAACCAGGCCTGAATATCTCCCCATCAGGTATTACCTTTGGGTGCCACTGCTGGCACCTTTCAAGGCCTATACTTTCTAAGAATTGCTAAGTAATAATAAGAATATACATTTCTGGCTTGTTTCCCATAGTAAACTAAAAATGAAATCTTAAACCCCCACCCCCACCCCCAACCAATGGAACAGACCCCTCTTGGCAGGAAAAATTTTAAAACTGAGTTCCCAGCCATCAGGGAAGGGAAGTCAGACAAACCTTATACCCCCTTCCTTTTGGAGTTCAGACTAATTGCAAACTGGAACCAAGGCCAAGCAAGGCAAAGGCTAAATCATGCCTTCAGGCCATCCATTTGTTTAAAGATCACTTTGAGTATATTGTGGCTTCTTCTCTGATGAACAGACCCCCTTATTTTAACTCAAGCATTCCTTTCTACTGACTCCAAATCTTTAGAAAAAGCTTTATTTTTAAAACCAATTACAAGTCAAAGAATCTTTGAACCCACCTATAACCTATAAACTCCCCACCCTTGGAGCTGCCCTACCTTTTCAGACCAATTCAATGTGTACCTTCTGTGTATTGATTTATGATTTTGCCTGTAATTCCTGTCTCCCTAAAATGTATAAAACCAAACTGTAACCTGACCACCTCAAGACTTCTTACTCAAATCTTCTTAAGTGTGGCTCCCTGGGACATTGGTCGCTTATATTCTGTTAAGAATAAACCTCTTTAAATTATTTTACAAAGTTTGAGTTTTTACTTTAGCTCCATTAAGCATGATGGTAGCATTTGGTGTGAGAGAGAAATGTTTTATTGTTAAAGAGGCAGCAGCTTTTATTCTAAGTCAAAATGGATTTTTAAATCAAATGATTTTTCAAGATTTATGGAAAAATCATTTAATTTTCCTCTTTGGTCTGCTAATTAGATAAATAAATAATTTGCTTTCCTAATATTGAGCTCTCTTCCATCTTGGATTTTTAGACTTGGCAGGAGGAACTGTCAATGTGAAATGGGCCTTGAGCAGTTCAGACCCCCACTTGAGATAAACATTTGAGATTTTCCCCATAAATATGGGGTTTTATGACCATAATCATTTGAGTTGCAATGATGTTTTTGTCACTGGGGAAAGAGTGAGGTTAGGAAGAACCCCATTTCCCATACTGAACACTATCATTTGGAATTTTATCATCAGCTGTGTGAGAGGAACAGATCAAGAGGTTGCAAGAAATACTTGAGATTTCTTATTAAAAAAAAAAAAAGCACATTCAAATTTCTCCTTTCTCAAGACAGTGCAGTGCACCATGCCTTTGCTTCCCAAGGTCAAATCCTATTTTTTGGAAGGCCTGCTGTGATGCAGAGTGTTTCTCTGGCACCCTCTTTTGTGAGTCTGCGAAGCTGATCATTACCTTCACTGTCCAACACCAGGCTTATAGAGGATTTTCCTGGGGGCAGCCAAACCAGCACTTGCCTTCAGGGTATTGGAAACAGACATCTCCACAATAATGTTAGATAAAGTATCACATTATCCTCTTTCCTTTCATTTGGTCTAACTCCTCTGCATCCTTCAAGGCCTACCTTAAGCCCCACCTGCCTCATGGAGCCTTCCTGGATTGATCTAGATCTTGATGAGCCCTCTTCCTGTTGCACTGTGGAACTCCTCTTGCCTATACATGGACTGAATTTCAAGAGCTTAGTTCAATGTCAAAAAATATGCTCAGCCAAAAGTAGCAAGAGTTACCACACCATAATGCATCTGCTATGTGTCTGTTCTGTCTCTTCAACTAGAAGGTCAGCCCTGCATTAGTAGGCTTCACATGTCCTATTACTTACCCTCTTATCCCCAAGTGCCACATACATAGAAGGTACCCCATAAATATTTGTGTTTGTTGATTATCATCCTCCCTTTTTGAGTCTGATGGGTTCTCTCCACCGTAGCAGCCCATATAGTTTATGGCAAGGAGGAGTGAGAGTTTTAAGAAACACCCGTCTAGGCTCGGTGCCTGTGGCTCAAGTGGCTAAGGCGCCAGCCACATACACCTAAGGTGGCGGGTTTGAATCCCCAGCCTGGGCCCACCAAACAACAATGATGGCTGCAAACAAAAAATGGCCGGGCATTGTGGCGGGCGCCTGTAGTCCCAGCTACTTGGGAGGCTGAGACAGGAGACTCGCTTGAGCCCAGGAGTTGGAGGTTGTTATGAGCTGTGATGCCATGGCACTCTACCCAGGGCGATAGCTTGAGGCTCTGTCTCCAAAAAAAAAAAAGAAACACCCATCTAGCTCAGTAGTGTTAACACCCTGGTGATAAGGGAATGGGAGGGATTTGGCTCTCCTAACAAACATGAGAGCTCACGAGATGAGAGCATGATTGATTGGCAGTCTCTACACGTGTGTTGTTAAGAGTCATGGGAGTGTAAAGAAGCTAGAGGAGAAGGCAGTTGGGAGCATGCATTCTATTACGGACTCGCTCACTCTGACTCTGTTGCTTCTCCTGCCTGCAGAATGCCTGCACAGCATCTCTCTACAGAAAGACTGCTAAAGACAGCTAAGATTTTTTTTTTTTTTTTTTGCAGTTTTCTGGCCAGGGCTGACCTTGAACCCACCACCCTGGTATATGGGGCCGGTGCCCTATTCCTTGAGCCACAGGCACCGCCCAAGATGTGTTTGTCTTACTAAGACTGCTTTACTACCTCAAATACTTTGTCTTTCTCTCTCTTCTGCTAAAGCAAATAGCCCTCAGGCACCTAAGAGCAATTGTTTTTGAACGAGGTAGTCTAGCAGTCTGCTTCCAGAACCTAGATAAGCTGGGACCCGACACCCCACCCCACATTTACTGATACTCTCTAAATGGAAACTCTTCCAGCTTTCCACTTTGTATGAAGATGGGGAACATGAGTTTCTCTTTGTAAAGGTAGAGTGTCCATTCCAACAATGGCTTACAAAGGAAGGCCCCACAAGAACATAAACTGGACCAAACTCTCAACTGTACCAGTGGAAAGAGTTGGAGACAAAATGGTCTTCTGGTTCCATCAGTATCAAAGGATCCTGTGTAATTCCCAGAAGATGCAGAACCTGGCCAAGGTATATTTAAGTCCTCTGTGTACAGAAGCCTCCAGGGAACTAGCTTTTGTACTCTTCTCATGGAAATGAAAAATGCCAGTGTGTTTAATGAAAGAGGGGTTCCTTGGAAACTAGAAGATCCACAGGCATGTTAAGAGGTACCACACCCACCAACCTAAGGTTGGTCCATGAGTGCTGGGACAGAGGCTATCACTGGTTTCTCCAGGAAGTCTCCCAAGTCTGTCATCTGGGCCTGGTTCTCTGCTAGGCAGTGCTGGGAAATCAAAAAGATGCCTTATACTCAGTGTCTTATGGTCCTTGGAAACTAGGTGTAACTGCTTCTTAATGCTCTCATCATTTGAAAAGGCTGGGCATGGTGGTTCATACCTGTAATCCCAGCATTGTGAGAGGCTGAGGTGGGAGGATGCCTTGAGCTCAGGAGTTTGAGACTAGCCTGAACAAGAGTGAGACCCTATCTCTACAAAAAAGCAGAAAAATTAGCTAGACATGGTGGTGGGCGTCTTTAGTCCAGCTACTTCAAAGACTGAGACAGGAGGATCACTTGAGCCCAGGAGTTTGACGTTGCTGTGAGCTAGGCTGATAGCAGAGTACTCTAGCCTCGGCAACAGAGTCAGACTGTATCTAAAAAAAGGCAGGAAAGATGTGGTTCATTTCCAGAAACTTTCTGTTGGCCAATTAGTCCTAGATATAGGGTTCAAAGACTATTTCTGCTCTTTCTATCCTATTACCTTCCTGTTGAGAACTGAGCTCAGAAGAGCAAAAGACAGTCCCTCCTCTCAGCTCCCTCCTCCTTTTCCTTCCCCACAGCAATGTGGTTGGCTTCCTCTCACAACCAGCTAAAGCAATAACTCTGTCATTGCAATCCATCCTTTGTCACCTCCTTGGAATTGGAAGAGATTTGTAAAAAACAGCCCAGTGTGAGCTCCAAGACAAACACATTTTTTCCTTGCTAATTGTGACTTAGGGTAATGTATAGACAGAATCACTGGGAGAGTCACCTTCTTTTCTCCTGTGTCCTATTAAGGGCTTCCTTCTACTGCTAGTTTTGCCTGGCATGGACCAGCATCCCATTTAGGAAGGTATACATGTAGAAGTTAAAGAAATAGGTAAGATACTGCATGCACTGAAACAACCCTTGATAATACATGGTTTATCAAGTGTATGCATTTTCTTATATGGTTCCTATGCTATGAGAGGGAGTTTCAGTAGGCTTGGTATTAGCCAAAGATGTCTTGCTAAAGCTCCGACATGAAACATGCTGGTTGACAGTATTGTTTTATAACCATGGCCTGAGAAGTTTCTGAATTGTTTGTACCAGCTTGTAAGCATTTTGTATTGCTCGCAGTGAGACTGATGATTTGCACCTGGTCTCCATTGCACCTCAGTGGTCCTTGCTGTTGAGCCTGGTTACGTAGCAAGAATGTGCCTATTGCAAAAAAGAGAAAGAAGAAAAAAAATTTCCAGCAGAGATCGTAAGGTATTTGTGCATACATTGGTGGTTCCTGATCCTGCTGTTCTTTAGAGAAAACAGGAGAACAGGGCTTGCACCTGTCTGCAGTGCTCTTGCTATGAGGCAGCCTTCAGTTGTGACACATATCCTTTAACTTGTTTCTGTATTATATCTTTTTCTATAATACAACTGTAGATTTGTAAGCCTTGACATTTAGGTCCTATGAGTCTTCTTTGGCAATGGAACTCCACTTACCAGCCACTGTTAGTGCAGCACTACAGCCCTCAGAGATGGAGTTGGCAGGGATCCCCATAGAAGCCAAAGGACCCACCCAAGATTAGGGTTAGTAATGGCAAAGCTATAACCAGAAGCAAGGGCTCTAATGTCAAATGCCTTGCTCTTTTTACAACACTCTGGATTTCTTTCCCTACTGTTTTGATGAGGTGCTAGAGAGAATGAAGAGGTGTTGAGTGATGTTTCAGGTGGATCCTGTTTATGTACTGAAAGCAGCAGTATAAGGTGGAGCAGATGGCATCACCCCACAATCTCTACCACATCACCCCATTCAGAGTCAGAGGCCCAACATGGCCAGCTTCCTCCCTGGGATTTTGGAGAGAAAGGCCCCATTTGGTTACACGACTGGAAAGGCAGTGATTCAAAGGAAGTAAGTGAGCACATCATGCATCCAAGTGGGCTTGGTGACTGATAATAAATCTTTTGCTTGCTTGTTCTTTTTCAAAGTGTATGCTCCAAGCAATTCTAATTTAATTCTTAATTAAGATGCATGTGTAAGTCAAATTTGATTAAAGCCTCCTTCTTGTTCTCTAGCACTCAGACCACCAAAGAAAGCCTGGAAGACCAGCCTTGGAAGGAAATCACACGGTGTCTTAAGGAGAGCCACACTGGGCCTGTGGCCTCACCTCTGTTATTAACCAGCTGGATGCCTTTGGGCACATCACTCAAACTTCTTTGGTGGCAAATGGGTTGAACATTTTGTGAATATTGTATTTTATTAATTGTTCTATTTTTAGGGTGTGGCCCTAGCCACTTATTATCTTAGCTATTACTATTATTCTATTACTTCTACTTTTGTAATAGCAAGGGAGTTGGAGGAAAAAGGTATTGAACTCATGTCAGGAGAGCCCACTTTGGCTGCTGCCTTTCTTATCTCCAGGATATCTGCTTTGAAGTTTTTAAGATTTAGTAGCATAGCTGTTGCACACCTGGCCATACCCTGGGAAAAGTGGCCCCCAGAAGAAGCACAGAACATTTCAAGGAAGACTTTAAGAAAGATGCAGAAAGGGTATCTCCAGAGACAGTGTGGCTTCAGCCATAGATGGAGCAGGCAGTTCCCAATGCTGTTTTCTTAAGGGGCACTGGATATATTCACTTCTTCCAAAATATCTCCCCCCCAATACAACCATTCAAGGGTGCAGCTATTCTAGGAGTCAGATGCCTTGGGTTGGAATGCTAGATTTTTCATGGACTTAGTGTCTACGACCCAGGCCTTGTCAAAGTTATGATCAGTTCAACAAATCAATAGATCACTCGTATCAGAGCAAACCAGGAGCTGTCAGCAGGCAATGTTTGGGGAGCACAGCTTCTCTAAACTCCCCAGTTTCCCAAAGGGGATGCACTGAGGTTGAGGGCCACAGCACTCTGCCTATTCAGGGTGAGGCTGTGGAGCTTAGCAAGCCTCTCATACCTGAGGCCACATCAAGTTCGTTCATAAGCCAGCACAATTCTTTACATTGTTCCCCAAACAGCCTCTTACATCACCTAGATCTGACATTTGGGTAGAAGGTCCAATTTCTTGGCAGCTCCCAGAGCCATGAAGCTGCAGTGTCCCAGGTCCTAGAACAAATATGATGCCTCAGCCATGCACGGTCGTGTGACTGCTGTATGCAGCAGGTGTGTGCATTCTGTTTCCTGAAAGAGTCAGGTGCAGCCAGCCAGGGCCCACCATGGCCACCGGCTGCATGTGTGCTCTTAGGTGTGTGACATGGTGACAGCAACACCTACATTGTAGGATTGTGCTGGGAGTGAATGGGATAAAGCAGCTAGGGGGGTGCCTGGTGAGGAGGTGCTTGGAAAATGTAAGTGGTTACTGACTTTAGTCTATTCATTTGGGCTGGGCACGTCTCTACCCTGGGCTAATTTTGAGAAAAACACAGAAAGTTCTCTCTTTATCTTTGCTTCTTGACTGGAGAGGCACAAGTCCCTGAGGAGGCAAGGCAGGGGAGCAAGGGGTATAGTATGGGTGGGACGGTGGGGCCCTGTATGTATGGCTGTCCAGTGAGGAAAGGCTCTGTGAACAGTGCAGGGGTGTCCTGGTGACTGTGACTGGTGGGGAAGAGTGTGTGAGGGAAGTTCGCCTGTGACACCCAGCCCATCAGAGACGTGGGTTATTTTGCTCATTCTGAAAAACTATTTGGGGGAGTTGTCATCTCTAAATATAACAACCATAGTGTTTGCTTCTGGTTTTATTTATTTGTTATTTATTTAGAGACAGAGTCTCACTCTGCATCATCATAGCTCACAGCAACCTCCATCACTTGGGCTCAGGAGATCCTCTTGCCTCAGCCTTCCCAGAAGCTGGGAGTACAGGTGCTGGCCACAATGCCCGGCTAGTTTTTCTATTTTTAGTAGAGACAGAGTCTCACTCTTGCTCAGGCTGGTCTTGAACTGCTGAGCTCAAGCAATCTGCCTGCTTTGGCCTCCCAGAGTGCTAGGATTATAGGTGTGAGTCACCTCACCCGGCCTGTGGTTTTTAATCACAAGAATGCTACAATATTAAAATCGATTTTAACAATTTTTAAAAAAATCTATTCCTATTTGCATGGCCCTAAACTTCAGCTATTTTGGTATTTCTGAGTCCTTGCACGGTCCTTGTCCATAAAACCTGATAATTCTGCAAGCAGCAATAACTTATACATTATGCATCTTAGTCTCTAAACGAAATAAGGTGATTTTAGATTTATAAATGCTTGTATCAGGGAATGTGCTTATATTTCAATTTTCCCCACATCTCCATGTACTTTTATGTACTTTCTGCTTAACTGAAATAAAAGCATCCTTTTACAATGGCTTGTTTTTTTCTAGAAATTTTATGCCTTTCAGTAGGACAGACACACACTTTCGCTCTGCAGTCCCTGTCCCCACTTTTGCCTCCTACTTTTCTAGGTTTTTTTGACCCCCGTGGCCATTAGTGGCCAAGGTTGGGAGACTGGCCTCTCAGTGTGAATCCTGGCTCTGATATCTGTTATTTGCTGTGTTTCTTCTAGCTCAGTTTCCTCATCTGTAAAATGAGAGGGTTGTTGATGAGTAGATGAAATGAAGGATTAGGCACTTACTTGAAACATTGGATAAGTGGTCATTATGTTAGTTTCCTAGGGTTACCATAACAAATTTCTGCAAATTGGGTGGCTTAAAACAATAGAAATTCATCCCTTCACAGTTCAGGAGACCAGAAGTCTGACCTCAAGTGTTGGTTCCTTCTGGAGGCTGAGGGAAAACCTGCTCCTACCTCCTGTCTTCTGGTGTCGCTCTCTATGCTCGGCTTGTAGCTGCGTTACTCACTCTCTGCCTTGTTGTTTTATGGCTTTCTTCCCTCTGTGTCTGTCCCATCTTTGTCTTATGAGGACACCAGTCCCTGGATTTTGGCCCATCTCAATCCAGTATAACCTGCTCTCAACTAATCACACCTGCAAAGACTATTTCCAAAGAAGGTCCATTCTGCTGGGTGAACTGTCTGTCTTTGGGGACACTATTCGATCTCACTATCGTAACCATTATTATAGAAGCATGAGAGAACCTGGCCTGTTGCTCTCCTCAGTACTACACAAAATCTTGCAGGGTGTCCTGGAGATCTTAGAATGGTCCCAAGGTGGCTTGGTGCCTGTAGCTCAACCGGCTAAGGCGCCAGCCACATACACCTAAGGTGGTGGGTTTGAATCCAGCCCAGACCCCCCAAACAACAATGATGGCTGCAACCAAAAAATAGCCGGGCGATGTGGTGAGTGCCTGTGGTCCCAGCTACTTGGGAGGCTGAGGCAGGAGACTCGCTTGAGCCCAGGAGTTGGAGGTTGCTGTGAGCTGTAATGCCATAGCACTCTACCCAGGGGGACAGCTTGAGGCTCTTTCACAAAAAAAAAAAAAAAAAAGGTCCCAGGGTTGTCCTGGAAGAAACACACATAAAGTTGTGGAATTCCCTGTCTGTAATGCAGCTCAAGGCAGTTCACGTGCCCTCTCCAAGTATCTCGTTTACTCCTCTGTGAAATGGAGTTAATTAATCAATTAAGAGGTACTAGATGACCTTCCACAGGGTGCCCACAGCATCTAACAACGCAAATAATTGTCCTTGAGATGACTAATAGGCATGGGGAGATCTACCAGGATGTTGGAGTTCTCCGGCCACACACTCCCAATTCTCAGAGGACCTCCTGGATCAGACACTGACGCCACGAAGCAAAATAAACTCTTATAAACTGCTGGGCCCTTACAAGAGAGAGGATGGCATTACCAGACTAGGTCCTTTAAGTGGGTGTCTGTCTCCTAAGGTGTCACATTTCTCTTTCCCTGGCTCTTCACAAAGCCCGGAAGAAAAGAGAACGGAAGAAGGGAGACAAGAAAAGCAGCAGCTTTATTTACTGAGTGACAGAGCAGATTTCTTGGTTGCTCGGTGGTATTTGTTTTCTTGGTCCCCAGAAGATCTCATATTTCATTTTTAGCACTTGACAGAGCATCCGTCCTTGGGGAGTGACCAGGTCCCATTGTTTCCCAAGCCATGGATTGAAGCCACAGACCAGGCTGTTGGGTCCCTGCTCCTAGCAGAAGGCTCTGTGCTCATATGGTTTTGTAACCTTTTTAAATCCACAGGGCAAGAGGCGCTATACCTGACCCTCTTACCTGCTACAGGCAACGTGGCAGAGAATTCTCCACCTGAGACTCCAGTGCACAAATTTTCTGTGAATTTATCAGCATCCCTGTCACCTGTAGCCCCTGGTTTTCCCTTGATAATCAACTCAAATCCGCTCACTGAAGACGCCTTCCGGGTCAATAGGCTGTCAGGCACTGACTTTGAGGTAAGCCGCTCCCTCTGCGGGAGTTGTCTGCAGAGATGTGATCCTGAGAATCGGGTTGGGTGGGATTCTAGGTCAGTGATGATTTCTTCCCCTGTCCCTAGTTTCATCTTTCTTCTTATAATATCCAGGAGTCCCATTTGAGGCATCCCAGAGCCTCTGTGCTAGATGCCTCTGGACTTTTTCCACTTAATACCGTCCACATAAACATCATGGCCAATTTGTTCTAAACAGAAGTCTATTTCTTTTTTGCCAACAACCCTGGCAGGTGTTAGGTGTGCTTTCAGTGCCAAATTCCTTTGGTGGGATAATTTGGGTATTGAGCTCCTTAAGAGTCAAGCCTATATGGACTTGTGTCTGCTGACTCTGCTTTTCCAAGATTCTGTGACTTTTTAGAAGGAAATCTAAGAGAAGAGACATTTAATAAGATAGGCAGCCTTGAATAAAAATACGAGTTGAACAGTCCACTCGTGCTGTTTAAATGTTTCCTTGGATAATTCAGACTCGATCATGGACCTTTAAGGGCCATGCCACTGCTGCTCTGTTTCTTGTCATTTGAGTCTTTTTCAAAGTTGTCACTTCCCATAGAAAGGACAAACCTGCTCATTGTATGTTTTCTGCTGATAACCTCAGAAGTCTTCTAAGCATGTCTTCAGGGGCCAGGTGTCTAGACCTACCTAGACTTTGAGATTCCTCCCTCCTACCCCTTCCTCAGCTGGCCTAGGAGCCTCCTGCAGTTATCACCAGGCCTGCCACTGTCCCACCTTCCATCCCCCCAGGGTCTTTGTGGGGCCCAGTGGACTCAGGCCTTCTTGGTCGCAGAAGAGTCCAACTAAGGCCCACGACTGGCCATAAATGCTTATCTGGTGGCAGATACCACAAACATTATGCATGGACCCTTTTTTGGCTCACCAGCTTTTGTTAGTGTTTGTGGATGTACTGTCTGGCACAAGACAGCTCTTGGATAAGCATTCATAGATAACCTGTGGGCCCAGTTGGACACCCCCAGGAGGGTCTAGGGTCTCTTGCTTCTCTGAGGTTCCTACTAGTTGTTCTTAAACCTGGCTCATCAGTAGGGGGGTGTTTACAAAGTGTGCATACTTGGACCTGATGGGAGACCTGCAGAATCCATGACTTAGAGCCAGAGCCCCTACATCTGGTGTTCTCATCACCCCAGCTGGGAACTCAGGTGTGCAAGGAGCACAGATTCAGTCAGTCTTCAGTCTTCATCCTGGCATCTGGCTTATACTCCTGGACCCCAGGTGCTGGTTCTGTGATTTAACCATGCTGTCCACCTGCTCCCTCGACAGCTGGCTTGTCCTTACCAGCTGTTGCTCATCTGCTCCTATTAGCCTTGCCAATTACTTCCCCGTATACAGCGTATGCTGGACACTATTGGAAGAACTTTGCATGTCTTTCTCTTATAATCCTCAGATCATGAGGATTTTACCTTCTCACTCATGGTGAAACACTGAGAGGTTAAGTAATTTGCCCTGGGTTGCACAGCTAGTAGGTGGATGAGCAGAGATTAGAACCCAGGAAGTCCTGCTTTAAAGCTCTCAGTTTTAAAAACAGTTTTATTGAAATATAATTCACGGAGCATATAATCTGCCCATTTAAATTGTACAATTAATTGTTTTTAGTATATTCACAGAGTTGTGCAACCATCACCACAATCTAATTGTGAACATTTTCATCATCCCCAAACCTGTATCCATTAGCAATCACTCTCCTAGTCCTTTATACCCCTAGTCCCTGGCAAATAAAAATGTACTTTTTGTCTTTGTGGATTTGCCAATGTGGTTTTTTTTTTTTTTTTTTGGACACAAAGTCTCACTCTGTTGTCTATGAGAGTGCTGTGGCTTCATAGCTCATAGAAACCTAAACTTTTAGGGACTATAGGCACCTGCCACAATGCCTGGATTGTTTTTCTCTTTTTAGCAGAGACTGGGTCTCATTCTTGCTCAGGCTGGTCTCAAACTCCTAAGCTCAAGGTATCCATCTGCCTCAGCCTCCCAGAATGCTGAGATTACAGACATGAGCTATGTGGTCTTTAGTGACTGGTTTCTTTCACTTAGCATCAAGTTTTAGGTGTCACCTATGTCACAGCATACATCAGCACTTCATTCGTTTCATGGATGAATAACATTTCATTGTGTGGCTAGTGCACATTTTGCTTATCTGTTTGTAACTGCAGATATTGGGCTGTTGACACTTGAGACTTCTCGCTCCCCAGCCTCCGTGGTCCACTGCCTTTGATGATAGGATGATGAGTTCCTCTGAATTTGCATAGTGGTTCTGAGTCACAGCCACATACCTGATCTCCTGATTATTACAACTAACACGAATATTATCTCTATTTAAATTTTTTGTTCCTTTTTTTTTCTTTTTTTTGAGACAGAGTCTCAGTTTGTTGTCCTCGGTAGAGTGCCATGGCATCATGTTTGAGCTCAAGCGATTCTCTTGCCTCAGCCTCCCGAGTAGCTGGTACTACAATTGCCTGCCACAACACCCTACTAATTTTAGAGATGAGGTCTGGCTATAACTCAAACTTGTCTGGAACTCCTTAGCTCAAGTGATCCTCCTGCCTTGGCTTCCCAGAATGTTGGGATTATAGGCATGAGCCACCACAGCCAGCCTTTTTGATTCCTATTTTAGATATAAGATAATGGAGAAACTGAGAGATTTGTCCAAGATCACACAGCCATAACAGATGAAATACAAACTTAACTCAGGTCTTCTTGTTTCCCATCCCAGGCTCTTTGTCCTGCATTGCCGTGCACATCTATTGCTGTTCCTCCCAAATCTGTCTTCACTGGATCTACCCTTCCTACATTTCATGTAATTCAAGCAGGGTTGTCACTCAGGAAAGAATCCCATCCTGTCTTAGCCCCTCAACTAATCAAGGCTCAAGTGTCTAGTGTATTGTTCCAATCCTCTGTTCCGAGATCATACCACGCAGCTACCCAGGAGCCCGTGTTGGTCCTGGGATGGGCCACAGTTTCATAGTCCTCAAGCCATTCTTAGAAACTGGTTGTTGTTCAAGGCTACCTAGGTGCCTAAAAAAATAACAATGAAAAAAAGAAACAAAAAAAAAAATGAGAAAGAAAGAAAAGAGAAAGAATTGGTTGTTGGCCAAGGCTTCTGGCTCACTCCTATAATCTTAGCACTTTTGAAGGCCAAGGTGGGAGGATCACTTAAGACCAGGAATTCAAGACCAGTCTAGGTGACATAGCAAGACCCTATTGCTACAAGAAATTTTCAAAATTAGCTGGATGTGGTGGCACATGCTGGTAGTTTTAGATACTTTGAGGCTGAAGTGGGGGGATCACTTCAGTCAAGGAGCTAGAAGATGCAGTGAGCTATGGTTGTGCCTCTGCCATTCAGCCTGGGTGACAGAGTGAGACCCTGTCTCAAAAAAAAAGGAAGAAAGAAAAGAAAAGAAAAGAAGGAAGGAAGGAAAGAAAAAGAAAGAAAAAAAGGAGAAAGACTTGGTTACTTCTTCTCAAAAACTACCCAACATTGTCAACCATCTCTCTAAGACGATCTTACTCTCCAACCCAAACTTCTCTTAAGAGACACTCCTGCCACCTTCTAAATGTGACAGTATCTGTGGCAGAACATGGCTCCCCTTTGGGTAGCCTTGATGCTCTGGATGATGACAAATCTAGAGATGAAGTTACTAGGCCTCTAGCAGAGGTCAGGTCACTGTTGGCCTTGTGACTCAGTTGTGCTTTCTGAGAGTGAGCTATGGATCATGCAAGAGGCCAGGCTTTGGAACAAAGGCACTGAGACTTCTGGGGTGGAGGTGGTGAGGAGGATTAGTAATAATGATGATGATGATAACTCACATTTAGGGAGCACTTCCCATACACCAAAATCCCCCTAAACATTTTGTGATTCATTAATTTAATCCCCCAGACCACACTATGAAGTGGTTTATTGTTATTCTTTGAATGTTAGAGGTGGAAAAACTGAGGCAGGGAAAAGTTGAGCAAGTTGCTCAAGTTCACAGAGCTGGGAGGTGGCAGAGGCAGGATGGCCCCCTGAATCCACGTTCAAAGTCCCCATCCTGCACTGCTATTTCCCAGCAATAGAGATGTCAGAGCTGCATTCAACCACTTGTGGCTAATGGTGGGTCCAGTGTTGTTCTCAGGGCAGCACCACCAAGGAAGCCTTGAGAAGTCAGGGAGGAGGGATGCCTGTATGGCAGCAGCTGCAAGAGAGGCTTCTTTGAGGTCCTGTGCAGCCAGGCACCTGCCCCTCTTTCATCTGTTTATCTTGGAGCCTGACTCCCCCCCTTTCCCATCCACTGTCGTGAGCACTGTGCTAATTTGCTCAGCCCTGTCTTGAACAACCTCAAACTTAACAACTTACTGTCTTTCACCAAAACTCTGCGGCCAGACTGCCCGAAACCAAACCGAGGCTTCATAACTCCCACCTGTGACCTCAGAAGAGCCCCTGCCCTGCCTTGTTCTAGTTAGTCTCCTAGGTGAAATGAGGGAAGTTTTACCAACCTAGGGTCATTGTGATGATTAAAAGAGATACTTCCACAAATGGCTTGGCAAGAGTCTGGTATGTGCCATCTAATAAAGCTGGTGGCAACAACAATTCTTTTATTTTGATTGATAGCAACCCAATTCTTTTGGTTCAAGGTATAACATTTTTGTACCCTTTTTTGACTGTTCTGTTTTCTTCCTCTAGGGTGTTAGAATTAGTTCTAAGAAGAAGGGGCTGACAATTGGTAATATTGAGGTAAAAGGTCTATCCTTGCAGGAGGAGGCTCCAGGCTTAGTATGAATAGGAAGCTAAGGTATCAGTTTGGAAATAGCACAGACCATTTCGACAGAAGCCCACCTGCTGTGGTTGACAGACGTAAACAGTTTTTTTTTTTTGACTTAAACAGTTTTTGACTGCCTAATCTAACAGAAGTCCCCATTTGTGGAGTGCTTCCTCAGTGCCCAACAGTGTTCTATTGATTAGATCATTTAATCTTCACAATAACCCTATAACTCCCATTTTACAGATAGGAAACCTGAGTCATAGAAATGTTGAGTGTTGAGTAGCGAGAAGGCTGTGCCTGGAAACCAGTCAGTCTGGTTCCAGAGTCTGTGCTCTCGACCCCTGGCATAGAGACCAGGCCATCTCCCTTCGTATGGTCCCCAGGTGACCCTGTTCACTAGTTGGCACAGGACCAGCTCTTCTCAACCCTCCTGCACAGTTTCTCTCCCCACTGATACTTATCCACATCTGTGGCTGTCTTCTCTTTTAACCAATCTAGAACTTGCAAAGTCAAGCACAATACCTACCACCCCCTCCATGAAGTCTTCCCCAACAAAACACAGTTCGCAATGAAGTATTCTCCCCCTGATTTTCCATAGCGTCCTGACCTAGATTTTTATTATTAATGTAATACCTTGCATTATACTTCAGCTGGTTAACTAGGGCAAGAATAATTTACCTAATTACAATCACAGGGAGACAAAATCAGGGAATGGTAAAGTGATTTTCCCAAGGTCACATGAAAGTTCAGAGCTGGACACAGGTCTGGAGCCATATGCTCTCTGTGCTATGGGATACTGGAGGTCTCACCACCTGGCCCAATCATACATGTATTAGTAACCAAAACGGTATATTAGCATAATTGAGGACACATACGAGATTTAGTCCTTGACATCCCAAAGGACTCTGGGCCTTCTGGGAGCTCCAAGGGCTCCAAGTTAGTGGAAGGGTTGTGCCTACCCCTGTGAGAGGTCGCAGGCTGGACTCTGGTTAGCTTCACCAGGACCTTCCCACCAGGAGCCACTGGTGTCCCTGCATCAGCAGCTCTAGATTCTGCCAATGTCTCTCTGGCCTTGGTTCTACGCATCTCTCTCATGTCTCTAAAAACACTTACAGTGCAGAGGACAAAGCTCCTGACAATGGAAGAATATGTGGAAAGGCATAAAAAACTGACCAGTCTGTTGATTAAGTAAATATCATTCCTTATTTATGCAGATATATCCTTCTTTTCTGTTCCCTCCTGGATATGGCCTCAGGAAAATTAGAATGGAGTAATTTAACTACCATCCCAGGGAAGTACCGCATCCTTTCTCAGCAATGAGGCAATTCAAGAATATCCAGAGGACCCAAGGGAGCCTGGGAGCCTACCCCCAGTGACGGTTTTTTTAATTTCCATCTCCAGCCAATTGCACCAGAACACCTCCAAATATATCTCCTTCCTCGGAAAAGCAGCATCACGTGCAGCCCTCCAGCGCAGAGGCACAGGGCTTCTTCTGGAAGGACTAACCAGTTCCTCTGACAGCGAATGGAAGCTGGTCTCTAGGATGCTGGTTGCTTCTTTCCTTGAAATAATCCCTCTGCAAACTGCATGCATACAAAACAGATCTTCTTGCATGTGGTTACTAACAATTTTGCATTTTTGTTTTAGGTTGTCACCACTGGGAAGGAACCACTAGATTTTGAAGTCGGACCAAACATATTTGACTTGCAGATTTATGTCATGGATGAGGTTGGTGTCACAGACCTCCAGGTCCTGACTGTCCAGGTAACAGATGTGAATGAGCCACCTCAGTTTCAAGGCAACTTGGCGAAAGGTAAAATACAGCGGGGTGTGCACTACAGCCCAGATGGGGGTGTTAGGCAGGACTCTGGGGAGCAGAGGAAAACAGAAAATGTAAATAAATAAGCATCTGTTTCCCTGGAAAAGGCAGATGCTTAATGAGCAGGGAATAAATGAAATGCCCTCCAGCTCAGCACTCCCAATAGCCTGTCTCATCTGTGTTTTCCTGTGGACCATCTTAGCAATGAGAAAATTCAAGAATATCCAGAGGACACAAGTCCCTGTCTAGTCTTAGGGAAGAAACTGGGGCTCAGAGACCTCAAGTGAATCCTTCTGAAGGAACCGGGGCTGAACCCATTGTAGGCCCAGCCCTGTGTGCTATGGTCAACGACCAACTTGTACATTCCCTCTGGGGCTCTGCCTCTTTGAAGGCAGTGTGTGTCTGCATAGAACAGGGACAATGTAAGGGGCCAGAGTGTATAGTGACTTCCTACATGATCTCACCGAAGGTGATGGCTTTGAACACCATCCACACACTGAAACCCCCCAACTCTATTGTTTTAGTCCAACCCTAGCACCTTATGGATTCCTGTAAATGGATCCCCATAAATGGAAAGTTGGCCAGTGGCTTTTATTATTGCTTCCTTTGGTCCCCAAATGCCAACATGTTCGTTTCCTTTGGTTGTATACAGCTGCCCTGAATTTGGAATTCCTCATTTGCTTTCTCTAATAAAATTGTCTTTTTCCACTTTGGCCATTGGTGTAGGTCTAGACCTCTACATAGTAGAAGAAGCCAACCCTGGATTCATTTATCAGGTTGAGGCCTTTGATCCAGAAGACACAAGGCAAAAGACACCCCTCAGTGTAAGTGTCCTTGTCATAGTGAAGAGGTGCTTGTCCATGTTGGCTTTGACACAGGAGTCTTGTGTCCAGAGTCTTGGCAGGGTGGGTTTGGCCAGTGGCAACTGGGGACTATGCTGTCCATGTCCATAGCACAGAGTACCGGGATGGTGGGAATGGGTAAGCCAGCTCTGGAGATAGACACCTCAGCTACCCCACCACTGTAAAACCACTTAGCATAGTCCTGGGCATAGCAAAACTGTTCAATACTTTAAAAAGTCTAAGCTAATAAAAATCCACCTATATTATTTTAAAAGTAAGTATAAATCGTATACCCTAAAACCAGGCATTAACATATCTTTCTCAAGAGAGAAAGTCAAGCTACTTGGAACCAAATTTTTAAAAGTTTGAAAGATTCCTAGAGATTCTAGATTACAGAGCAGGCGACTGGGTTCAGTGGTTCTGTACAAGATTGTGGATGTCTCTTCTCTCCCCCTACCCTCTTTTTTTGAGACAGAGTCTCATTTTATTGCCCTGGCCATCATTCTAGCTCAAAATAACCTCAAACTCCTGGGCTTAAGTGATCTTCCTGCCTGTGGCTGGGATTACAGGGGCTCACCACTATGCCCGACTAATTTTTCTATTTTTTTGTGGAGACAGGGTCTCTGGGGTTTTGCTCTTGCGAAGGCTGGTCTTGTAATCTTGAGATCAGGAGATTCTCCCACTGGCCTCCGACAGTGCTAGGGAATCCTAGCATGAGCCACAGCACCTGGCCTCTTCTCTCCAATTTTTATCAGTTTCCTTAATGGAACTATCAGTGGGGCTATTATAACCACCAACTTTCAGGGGAAGAAGCCTCTTAGCTCCTTCCTTCCTGGGTATAGATGCCTCAGCTACTAGCTCTGCTCACCAATACCCCTACCACTCCTGCATACACTGCAGCTGGGGAGCCCAGGTTAGATAAAAACAAAGCAAATCCTACCAGACTAACCTTGGAGCCGGCAACACCACTGCCAGCCCCGCCTAACAGAAAATCCTTGAAATATGACACCCAGGGAATTGGTGACACCAGGAGGCTGTTTCTACAGTTTGCTACATGATTTGTAGCTTCAACAGGACTACTTTTTCTAACAGGAGGAAGTAAGCCTTGGGAATAAACTCCAGGACAAAGATATGTAGTCTACAGGGTCTGAAACAAAGGAAGAGAATAGTCTGTTTTTATTGGAAGATGATTCTTCTGTGTAAAAAAAAAAAAAAAAAAAAAAAAAAAATCATTCCTTCACTCATTCATTCAAGATTCGTTTGTGCCAACATTTACGTGAATGTGCAAACGCTTAAGGGTGTCTACTATGTGCTAAGATTAATACCAGGTGCTTTAACTGCATACTTATTAATAATATACTCGTTATACCAGTTAGAAAATGTGTTTATCTGCAAATAACGGAAAACTTAACCACAGTGGTAGACATGGGATTTCTTCTTCAGCAATAACAAGATACCTAGACTAGCAGGCGGCAGGCAGTTCTGCACTGGTGCAGCTGCTGCCATCAGGAATTTGGGCTCTTCCTCTGTTTCTGCTCTTCCATCCAAAGCATGTTTGTTGGCTTTGTCTGTTTTTTAACCTCATGCTTGCAAGACGGCTGCTGCACTGCCAGGCTTTACTTCTGAGTTCCATGCAGGAAGAAGAAGGAAGGAAGGAAGATGAGCAAAGTGGGCAGGCCCAGTCTGTCTCTTTTTGGGGCAGAAAAACAAAACTCTCTTGGAAGCTCTACCCAGAGAACTTTTGCTACATCTCATGGGCAGAACTCTGTCACATGGCCACTGCTGTTTGGTAGTAACCAGGGAAAAGGAATCTTGGGTGGAGAGGAGGTCAGCAACACAAAATATAATACTTCACTTACATATTTTGTTCATTTCAACATTCACCAACAATTCACTCTATGAATTCTATTAGATACTTTGGATCCTGAGGTGACTAGGACACACTGACTTTAAGAAATTTACAGTCTGGGGTTGCATATGCGCTCACAGTGGCTCACACCTGTACCCCTGGTATTCTGGGAGACCAAGGTGGGTGGATTGCTTGAGCTCAGGAGTTTAAAACCTGCCTGAGCAAGAGTGAGACCCTGTCTCTACTAAAAATAGAAAAACTAGGTGGGCATGGTGGTGGGCACCTGTGGCTCAAAAAGGAGTAGGGCGCTGGCCCCATATGCCGGAGGTGGCGGGTTCAAACCCAGCCAAAAAATCTGCAAAAAAAAAAAGAGAGAGAGAGAGAGAATCGCTTGAGCCCAAGAGTTTGAGGTAGTTGTGATCTATGATGCCACGGCACGCTACCCTAGGCGATGGAGTGAGATTCTGTCTAAAAAAACACCAAAAACCAAAAAACTTGAAAGTCTGCGCAGGAGGCATTCTTATGTAGGCAGAAAAATATCTTTTTTTCCTGTGTCATGAGGTTTACAGCTGACGATGGCTGCTCTAACAAAAGAAAGATTAACAAGAGAAAAACATAACAAATTTATTTAACCAAAGTTTTTATATGACACTGAACGCTTCAGAAATGAAGACCCAAAGACCCAGGGAAAAGTATATTTTTATGCTTAGTTTCAATGAAGAATGGGCAGTTGTGTAGAAGTATGACAAGTGTGACTGGACAACAAGATAAGATCTAATGGTAATAAACCCAGGAAGCTTAGCAAGGCCTGTCTGTTCAGACTGTGCTTGACTGTCAGGTATAGGGCAGGCAACCTCTGGAAAGACGGTTTATTACCTACTTTCAGGCAAGGTAGGTCAGAGAATTCTTTTATGACCGTACTTCAGGGAAGAAATTTGGAAGAAAATCAGAGTGGCCTTGCTTCTGAGGTTTTCTCAATTGCCAATGTGCCATATTTTGGGGTGTCAGGTTCTGATGTCCAACACAGGCATTCATTAAATAATTATAATTCAATAGGGTGGTCCTTAGTGTAAAATTTGTACAAGATGCAAACTTGCGGGCAAAGTGGAAGGAATCTCAGTTGTGAAGACAAATATATTGTGAAAACTATGTTTTTAATATATCTTTCCAAATTATGCAGCCTGAGTAAGTTTGTGACCCCTTTAAAAACACCTCCTAGGTCAGGTTGTTGGCCTTTCAGATGAAAGGCAACAGCCCAGGTGGGAAGCAACTGCCGCAGATGTTGCCTACTTTAAAAAAATGTAGTGCCTTCCAAAGGGTTCTGAGCTGGGCAAGGGCTTGGAACCCTGGGCTGGAGCTGCGGCTTCTGCAGTGAGTTCAGGAGCTATTTGTGAGGGGGATAGGGGTGTGGGGGTAGTGCTCAGAGTTGGAAAAGAAAGTGCTAATGAAGTATTTAACACCTGTGCTGGAACTAACCGCTGGACAGAAAGGCACTAGCCAGCCTGCAGGCACAGGGAACATGATCTGGGAGGAACCCTTCTCAGACTAAAAAAGGGCAACAGGTCAGTATGGCAGCTTATAGCTGTAATCCTAGCATTCTGGGAGGCCAAGGTGGGTGGATTGCTTGAGCTCAGGAGTTCCAGACATGCCTGAGCAACAGTGAGACCCTGTCTCTACTAAAAATAGAAAAACTAACTGGGCATTGTGGTGGGCACCTGTAGTCCCAGCTACTCTGAGGCAAGAGGATCACTTAAGCTCAGGAGTTTGAGGTTGCTGTGAGCTATGATGATGCCTCTCTATTCAGGGTGACAGAATGAGACCGTATCTCTAAAATAAAATAAAATAAAATAGCAACAACAATTTAGGAAGGGTTATGTGTATTATGGCCTTTTTGCCCGGGCATTTTATTCTGGATGCTTGGGGTTACTGAATGGGGGTGAGTGCTCTGTAAAAGGAGAAAAGACTAGATAAATTTGCTATTGACCAAATTAACTATTGAACAAACCAGGGCTAACTTTAATAAAAACACCAAAGCCTGAAGCGACCGAGGCTTGGTTAGGGCCTGTCATCTTAACCTGGTGGGCTCCATGATGTGCTGATTGCAGCAACCAGAGAATGAAGGATGGATTGAAAGAAATAGCTTTAGGACATGTGCAGAAACCCCAACTCCTTTACAGTGACAAATCTCATAACCCTTCTCCAGCTTAATGAAGTGAAATGGTGTCATAGATACCATAAAATAGGGGCTAATCCAGAAACCACTGGTATTTGCTCCACCCTTTTAAAAGACATTTAAAAATCATGGGGTAGTGCATTGTTTGGGCCACGATTATTTAATATTGGACCAGCACTGACCGATGGAGCTGGAATGTGAGCCAGAAATGACTGCTGTTTGTGTAATTTTAAATGTCTTAGTAGCCACATAGGAAGCATTAATAAAACAAGAGAAATTAAACTCAATATATCCAAAATATTATTACTTCAACACATAATCAACAAAGTGATTAATGAGATGTTTCACATTCTTTTTTTCATACAAAGTCCTCAGATGATGTGTGTATTTTACGCTTACAGCTCATCTCGGTTCACACCAGCCACGTTTCAATGCTTGAGTCACATGGACATGGGCTAGTGGCTACTGTCCTGGCTAGGCACGGGGTTAGATCTTGTATTGGTGCCCCTGCCTGGACACTTTCTGTGTGGTGATGAGAATGCAGGGCAGGCGGGGCCCGAGGCGTGCATCAACAATGGCTCCAACATACAGAAGAGAGGAATTACGCGCATGGGAATGATTACCTTTACTGGCATTTCTTCTCTGGGTGCCCCCACACCTTTTCCACCTCCTGAAGGAAGCTCTTAGAGACTCACCCTCCCCTCTTATTCAACTCCCACACTCCCCCCTTCCCTCTCTGCTTGGAAATGGCCTCGGAGACTGCAGTGGAGCCTCCGTGGAGACTCTGAGGACATTAATCAGTTTCACAGCTGGAGGCAAAATGATCTAGTACAGCAATTCCTCCCAGTAAAGGGCTTTCTCTTGGTCCTTCCATTGAGGAAGGCTTTTGCATACAGTGAAACGTGCTTCGTCTTCACCAGGGCAGACAAAGGATTAAATTAAAAGAGCAATAACCTAGCTACTAGCTGGGCTGTCAGGAGGGCAGCAGGGGCAGGCACTCAGTCTCTGAGAAGTGGCAGCGGTTGTACCTTTGTTCTTCCTAGGAATAAAGTCATCATATGCCAGGCCTGGCCCTATCAGGGGTCCCAGCACCATGGGACTTTTCCTGTTCATTGAGCATGAGGGAGGGAACTGAGGCCTTCGTCTGAGAACCACCGTCTCCTGATCCAGCTCTTGCTCATCCCCTTCTACCCTATTCCAGCAAGTTCTGCCATTGGCCTCCCACCTCTTTCTGAGTGGCAGCACCCCACCCCACCCCACACCCCACACTCCCCACTCCTTCAGCTCCCCTGGCATCTGGGGCTAACTCAGGAGTACAACCCGAGGTCTTAGGAAAAAGTGTTCTACTCCACATTCTTGTTAATGCTCATAAAAGGAAAAAGGAATAGCAGTGGACAATCCCACTCTAATATGTGGCTACTGCTGGGTTGGAGAGATGCTCTCAAATAGATGGGACCACGGTCATTAGGATTAGATCAGCAAAGCCTGAATCTCAGCATGGGACCCAGGCTGATTAAGGAAACGGAATGGCAGAGTGGGAGGGCACCAGATGGGCAGCATTATCAGGGAAGGATTTCTTTGTTAACAGCATTGTGCATTTGCCAAGTTGCTGCTTAAAAACATTCAGGTTCTGGGCAGTGCCTGTGGCTCAGTGAGTAGGGCACCGGCCCCATATACTGAGGGTGGTGGGTTTGAACCCAGCCCCGGCCAAACTGCAACAAAAAAATAGCCAGGCATTGTGGCAGGCGCCTGTAGTCCCAGCTACTTAGGAGGTTGAGGCAAGAGAATCACCTAAGCCTTAGAGCTGGAGGTTGCTGTGAGCTGTGATGCCACTGCACTCTATCGAGGGCAACATAGACTCTGTCTGTAAAACAAACAAACAAACAAACAAAACAAAAAAGCATCAGGTTCTTGTCTATAACCCACCTAGTGCATCCTCAGAGCAATGCAACACCAGTAGGAGACAGGCCAAGGCTTGCAGAGGGTAGTATCACATGTTTTATAGTAGTTTTTCCTTCTCTGAGGCACCTTTCCCTTCCTCCTCCACAACCATCATCCCGAACTGACATGGGGATAGGATAGGGGAAAAGAGGAGGAGGAATTGGGGCTTTTACAAAATATTCAGCTAAAACTGAAAAATGTGACAGGAATGTGGCATTGCTTTTGTAACTTGCCACAGCCCAGCTTGAAGATTATGCTATGTGTTGGTGGCCCTCAGGACTGGATTTGGGACCATGAACTCAGTGGCTTTCGGGGCCACTGGCATTCCCTGGACTAGATTTTTCCTTCCCCCTGGAAACTTGGCCTAGCTGGCCTGGAAATTGACTACTCTGTTCTATAGGAGATGGTGGAGGATGAATTCCATTTTTTGAGACCGAGTTACCCAGGCCGGAGTGAGTGCCTTGGCGTCAGTCTAGCTCACAGCAACCTCAAACTCCTAGGCTCAGGCGCTCCTCCTGCCTCAGCCCCACCACCATGCCCAGCTAATTTTTCTGTTTTTGGTAGAGACTGGGTCTCACTTTTGCTCAGGCTGGTCTTAAACTCCCAAGCTGAAGTAGTCCACCTGCGTTGGCCTCCCAGAGTGCTAAGATTATAGCTGTGAATCTCTGTGCCCAGCCAGGAGGCTGAATTCTTGTTGCTAGTTTCCACTGCAGGACTGAATGCAACTGAAGGCTACAAAAGCAACGCAGGATGAATCACTGGCTGGTGACTCCCACTGGGGTGTGGGGCCCAGCCCTCTAGAGTGTGACACCCTCCCTCTCCCCCTCCCTCTTCCCACCTCAGGGAGGCTGACATTTGAGGAAACTGGGCCAGCTGCCTCTCACCTTCCTTTCTCCCTACACCAGTGGCACAATAAAGGGTGAATGGGGCAGGAAGGATGGGCTGGTTGTCTTCCAAACTGAAGCTTTTGTGTCCAAGAGCAAACCATAGCTGCAAAGAGGCTGCAAATAGAGAAACCTGGGGTGGTGGTAAAGGAATATTCCCAGCAGGGAAACCAGAGAGCTTGTCTGACAAGCATTTGTTAACTGAATTGATCTGATTACTCAGGACTTTTCTTAGCCAGTACTGGGGCAGAGAGGGGCTGCAGTTGCTTTTCATTCTAGTTAATTTCTGTTTTCCAAGAATGAATATCAAGGGAACAGCTTTGATTAAACAAGCCTTTAAAAGAAGGAGAAAATGCCAGGTTTTACAGAAAGCCTTACTGAGTTACTGGCAAATGGCCACCTGACACAATATTTTTAGTCTATGGATATTATCTCCTTTCTAAGTACAAAACTGCTATATTCCCATTAACATAGCTCATAGGTTCAGGGAAAAAAGAAATTAGCCTGGCACTGGAAAAAAAAAATCAAGATTCCAGGAAATCAGCCTCTTAATAGAAATTAAAAAGAAAATTCTCGTGTCCCCATTTCTGCAGTTCTCCGTACCCTTTCTCTCTGTTGCTGTTTCTTTTCTTCCTTCCTTTCTGCATTAGTTGTTGAGACTGTAGGCCCTACTGGAGAAATTTTCATAGCCAAGTTTAGCCTTACCACATTCAAACAGATTCTTTTTTTTTTTTTTAAATTAAATCATAGCTGTGTATATTAATGCAGTCATGGGGTACAGTGTGCTGGTTTTATATATAATTTGAAATACTTTCATCGAACTGGTTACCATAGCCTTCATGGCATCCTCTTAGTTATTGTGTTAAGACATTTATATTCTACATTTAGAAAGATTCACATGTACCCTTGTAAGAGGAACCATAGGTGTGGTCCCACCAAACACCCTCCCTCCACTCATCCTCTCCCTTCCCCTCCCCTCCCTCTCAAACAGATTTTTTTTTTTTTTTGAGACAGGAGCCTCAAGCTGTCCCCCTGGGTAGAGTGCTATGTCATCTCAGCTCACAGCAACCTCCAACTCCTGGGCTCAAGCGAGTCTCCTGCCTCTGCCTCCCAAGTAGCTGGGACCACAGGTGCCCACCACAACACTTGGCCATTTTTTGGTTGCAGCCTTCATTGTTGTTTGGTGGGCCTGGGCTGGATTCGAACCCGCCACCCTACGTGTACATGGCTGGCGCCTTAGCCACTTGAGCCACAGGTGCCGAGCCTCTCAAACAGATTCTTAAAAAGTGTTTGACACCAGGCTGAGCAAGAACAAAACCCTGTGTCTACAAAATAATAATAATAATAATAATAATAGTAATATCCCAAACAACTCCCCAAATTAGCCAGGTGTCATGGCATGCACCTATAGTCTCAGCTACTAGAGAGGCTGAGGCAGAAGGATCCCTGGAGCTCAGGAGTTTGAGTTGTCATGTTCTGTGATGAGGCCACTGCACTCTAGCCTGGGTGGTAGAGTGAGACCCTATCTCAAAAAAAAAAAAAAAAATTTGACATGATGGGTTTTTTTGTTGTTGCTTTTTTGTTTTGTTTTAAGATTCTCTAAGGTGGAAACGTTGATCTCACATAGATGAGCAACATGCAATATCCAGTATTCAACAAATATTTATTGGGCACCTACTATGTGCTAGTCATTGGGAATACAGCAGTATGCAAAGTGAAGCCCTTTCCTCATGCATTTTATCTTCTTCTTTTTTTTTTTTTAATTTTTATTTATTTATTTATTTGGCTGGGGCTGGGTTTGAACCCACCACCTCCGGTACATGGGACCAGCGCCCTACTCCTTGAGCCACAGGTGCCACCCCCATGCATTTTATCTTCTAACGAACAGTAGTAAGTAACATTTATCAAGGACTTACCATCTGCTGGGCACTGTTCTAGCACTTTATAAGATAACCCTCTAGGGCAGCAGTTCTCAATTATAACCCACAGGAACTGTATTAAAGGGCCAAGATAGGAAGGTTGAGAACCACTGCTCTAGGGCATGCCCTATACTTATTACTCTTTGTACAAGCTCACACGGTTGGAAAGTGGTGAACCAGGATTCAAGTCCAGGCAGCCTGGCTCCAGAGTCAGCAAATTTAATTCATGACTCTTGTGCTCCAGATGTGTTTCAGAGTTCCCCTTCTCTGGTCCCATCATATCTTGTATTTGTCCCTATTGGAGGACTTCCCCCCATATCTTTGTTCCTTTGAGCTTTTGGAGAGTAGGGCCTGTCTGTCATCTCTGTATCCCAAGATATTATAGTGCTTGGGACCAACCAGAATTAAAGGCTCCTCTCAAAGCACATGTGGAAAGACATCCCGATTCAGGTGCATATAGTAAATGCCCTCATGGGTCTCTAAAACCCTATCATTCCATCACATCCAGCTTAGGCCTCTGATTTATGAATATGTGAGGATTCCCTGCAGTGAAGTCTTTGCTTAAAGACACAGGACTTCTTTGTGTGTGAGCAGCTGCAGGCCTGGGCAATTGCAGCCCAATTGATGGGGAGCTTGGGATTTAAACCTCACGCCTTGGAGTGTTGCCAAGGTGCTTATGTAACCTGGGGAGTTGAGAGAAGGGTGCTCTGTGGCATTGTTCCAGAGTTTACTCTTAAAAATGGATTGGAAACACCTAAATGAGCAGCAAGAAAGACTAAGTAAAATAACCTCCTATAGGACGATGCTGTGCCATCATTAATTAACCAGGCTGTAAAATAAGACTTAGGAATAAGAGTAAATGATCAAGATTTAAATGAATAGAACAGACATTATAATTTTTATTTGAACATCTCAATATTTTGGAGAGTAAGTTTGCTCAGAAAAGAACAGAAGGCTATCATCAAAATGATGAGATTTTAGAGGTGACATATTTCATCTTTTTTTGTACTTTTCTGTCTGTCCAAATTTTTATGTAGAAATACATTCATTACAATTAGAAAACCATTATGAAATAATAAACAGAAAGTAAACACTTTTAAAAATGGTTTAAACACCTAATACTGGCCCCAAGGGAGACCTTTAATCTATTTTTTGTGCATACTTTCTTGTACTGGGAGCTCTGCCGTGATCACAACACAGCAAATTGCTGGGTTAGAAACCTTGGCAGGTGTTTCCACTGATGCTAGACTTCAGGGGCTGTGGCTCTGGTTGCAAAACCTCCACTGATTATCTGATCCGGAGATCTAAGGCCTTGAGGATAGAGCATCCCTCATGCTAGCAGGAAATAATGAAACCTTCTAACCTTAAAGCCCTTTGGAACAAATGGATATAAACACGTAAGTCTCTAGTGTTGCTACAGCCCTTCATGTTGTACAGTGTGCCTTCTCATTTAATCCCCACAATGACACTGAGAGCAATGGTCCTATCATCCCTAAGTTATAAGCAAGGAAAGGACTTGCCCCAGATATTGTAGCAAGGACCAGAACTTGGACCCAGCTCTTCTGACCCAAGCCTTTCCTTTGCTTCTTTGACTCCATTCTGGAAGCAAGGAAGCAAGCTTGATGAGCACCCATGGGAGGCTCAGCACAGTCCTCCTGTGGGCTGGCCCTTAGTGGGCTTACAGATAAGCCTGTCTGCTCTAGTCAGACCAAGTGGCTCTGGCAGGGTGTCATCAGGAGGGCTGGTCTGAGCACTAGGAGACAATGCTGGCTAACACTCTCAACTACCCAAAGATGTGAGAATGGCTTTACTAGTGGCCACATGCCAGATATTAGATTTAAAAAGCTCTTGTATAGCCACAAACCAGATTCCAACCTGTGCTCTAAGCCCTGCCACATTGCATTCTCAGCTCACACTTGTTCCTTCCACCATTTCAACAAGTAATCTTTGTGCACATTTTATGCCCTGCATATATGGAAAGTTCTTTTAAGGGTAGTGACCAGATCCTATTCCCTTTGGTTTCAGCCTGTTACTTAAGGTGTGATAGGTGTGTTTAAACAGGGTTGGTTACAGTGGTTACAGCTAAGACATAGAATCTAAGCCAGGAGTTGTCCATTGGAAAAATGAGAACATAGTGAAGGGATAAGGAGACAGAAGCAGAGCCTGTTGGGGGCCTTTGCACACTTCCTGTAACTGAAGCAGGATCCAATGACAGTTTCTCAGGGTGGAGTCATTCAGGGCCATAGGCTGAGACCAATAGATCCAGAGGTTTCTTGATTCCAGAGCCGTCAAGTCCCAGAGCTGCTCATTTAGGCTTCATCCTGACATATAAAGAATATTCCCTGGGTTAAGAGTGCACAGTGGGAACTGAACAAGCACATCTTCGGGGGAAATGTGTATTGGTGTGTTGCTGACTTAATTAAATATTCTCCCCTTGATTTTCAGTATTTCCTGATTTCTCCCTCTAAGAACTTTAGAATGTCTGCTAATGGCACCCTCTTCTCCACAACAGGATTGGACTATGAAGCGGGACACAGCAGGTAGCCTTGGCGGTGCTTGAATCCTGTTTGTCTGAGGGTGGAGGACAACAGGAGGGATGGTAGTGCACCCGAGGACAGCTGCTCCCAGCGTCTGTGCCTCATCTGAAATTCAGAGGGCAGTGAACGCTGGGAAGGAGTAGAGCATACGGCAGCCATCTGGACGGCCCCTTTCCTGTATAAAACCTCCAACTCCAGAGAACAAGATTGATGGTGTGGGAGAGGGTGCCCAAGTATCAGGAGGATGGCCGAGACCCCTCTGTTTGGGAGAGGCAGCTGTCCCAGCGAATGGGCTGAGTGGCCCTAAAGTAGTGAGGAGGCGGGGTGAGCGGGCCTTGGGGAAAGGCCTGGCCTTAGAAACAAAACCACGTAGGCCTTTGGGTGGAAGCAGGTGAGGCTCCTGGCTCTGCGCCAGGCATGGGGACCAGAGCCAGTTTCTTCTGCCCTGGTGCCTGGCTCCCTCCCGTGGGTGTGGTACACGTGGCCCAGGGACATGGAGGCAGAATGTTCCACATGGCAGGCGCTGTGAGGCGGTGGCTGTGGGGAGCCACTATAGGATAGCGGCTGGGGCACGAGTTGACAGATCAGGAGAGAGACCCCTGCAGGGCATCGCTCCTCCCAGCCCGCCCACCATCCATTGGGAGGAAGGGTGAGCAGAGCAGATTCTCTCACTTGCCTGTTTCCCTGACAGTTTCCATCTCACTGTGGGAGTGAGGGACAGCGGAGGCCTCAGAGCCTCCACGGAACTCCGGGTGAACGTCGTGAACCTCAATGATGAAATCCCGCGCTTTACCAGGTAGGCCTGAGGTATGTTGGACTCAGGGGCAGGCTGCGTCCTTGTTAGGTGGCCTGGTCTCCGTCCACACACATAATACAAGACAGAGGGATGCCCTTTGCTCTGGCCCCAAGGACAGCCAGAGGCCTGAGCTCTTCAGAGGCCTTCACTTGGGCCTCTGGACTTCTGGTGACCACCTTTGCTGTCCATACCTGCACGTTCACACCTCTCAGGGGTTTATGGATGTGGTAGGGAGAGAGGAGGGACAGGATACATGGCCAGGTGTGTGGCTTGCTACTGTGCACACACAGAAGGCACTTGCACAATGGTGCTCTCCATGGTAATGGCAGCAGAGTCCCAGGTGCATCGTCAGATGAGGTTCCCTAAAGTCGCACTAAGGGCTTGGCGCCTGTGGCTCAAGCGGCTAAGGCGCCAGCCACATACACCTAAGGTGGCGGGTTCGAATCCCCAGCCCAGGCCCGCCAAACAACAATGATGGCTGCAACCAAAAAATGGCCGGGCGTTGTGGCGGGCGCCTGT